>CAJQZM010033754.1:35523-46893 GCA_907164665.1 Colias nastes
ACGAAACTGAGAAACAACTCCAATTTAATATGAAAACTCTAAATACTCTCTGATAATAGTATAACACCACAATACCTAAATATACCAAATCCGATCAGGTCAGTCCCGTGGCCGATTAAAACAATTATTCTATGAACATAACCATTAGTTATTATTGCTAATGCCCATATATTTGTCCAGAAAATTCCACACACAATCCAGGACGCAGCTCTCGCAATATATTAAGACAAATGTTATTACAAGCTCCACTCGTTGTATTTTTAGTTTCTCCCTCAATTCTCGTATGAACAGACTAACCAATGTTGAATTAAAGGGTACTCCACAACCCTTTACGAACTCTTAAATTGTGAGACAACTTCCGTACCTACTTAATAAATTCAAGATAAACACTGGATGGCGGCATCTTTATATATTGTCTTGCTCACAAAGCTGGTCACCACTATGACACATAATATTCTTTGTAATATATAACTCTATAACACTTTATTTTCCTTTTTCGAAAGATAGGTGTATTAAGTGCAAATGACCATATGGATATTATTATTACGTATTCACCTAAATTGAAACCAATTAGCTAAGTCGAAGCAAAACCATTCATTTTCCGTAATGATACTAATCTCATCTCATCATGGCATGTTAATGCGAAAATAATATACTAAGGAACAGATCAACTTGTACAAAAACAATGCAATTCTAAAAATCTCATCAAAATCTGTACAGAAGATTTCAAAGAATTGATTTCAGAATGGACCAACGAAAACCAAAGAGAAAAAAAATGCATCAACTTAGCCTTTAGCCACCTTTTATAGCCATAGAATATATACTCTAATGCTGTTTAGCTAAGAATTTTAAAACGGAACCAGATTAATATTTTTACGGTTACGTAATCGTAAGGATCCAAGCAAGTAATAGATGTCACAACAATTCTCGTACTTGAGCTTTAGTAAGCGATAGGTAATATTATGCATGAAGTTGACAAACAAATTAAATTGCACCGCTACCAGCTTCTCAAGCTCCGCATATCTGTATATTGTTGGAAGGAGAGAAGGTACGTGTCTCTTAATATCTAGAATGCTATAAGTCCGTTATAAATATAAAAAGAAATAGTTTGGAAAATCCAAAAGTGCACGCCTCATAATCTCATCCTTTACCTATTGTATTTTATGTATTTTTTTTATGTATATGGTGTAAATAAAGAATATATATAGATATACTAAAATTATGGAGAACAGTCGATATTTTTTTTTTGTTTATTTAATAACAATTAAACCACATCGAATCAGACCCTGAAAAATGAAAGGGTTCTATTCCTGAGCATACTCAAGCGTAAGAGAAAAAAAAAAAGACTCGATTAGTAAAGTATTTCGGTCGCTATCGTGTTAACAAGAAAATCCTCCGCACATACAGACACACGGACGTCCAAGACAGAACTTTTTTAAACTGTTTTTTAACTAGTTTAAATAACAAAAATGACATCAAAAATATCATGAATGTTAAAAATAGTGTTTTTTCTTAATATGTGTGTGTATGTATTATCTTACAAGTGCAATGTATGATACATAAAGACATTTTAAGTTTGAAAAATCAGATGTTTTGCGCGAAGTGACAGTAGTACCCACCTCAACGCTTCGCTTATGAGGCGTGCAAAATATTCACTGCTTCTGAAGTCATTAATAAATGAATTGAATTTTCTTCTACTATTAAATATTTGTTTATAGCACTATTTTTAATAATACTTTAAATAACAAAAAGTTCCTATTTACTAATATCAAATATCTAGAAAATTAGGTAGATAATAATAAGGGAAGACGATACTAAATTTAAATCGTAAATAATATTTGAAAACAACAATGAATTTAAATTAGCCTACTCTAATACACATACTATCCCCCTAGTATGTGTATTAATTTAACAGAATTTGATTTACTGCAGTTTTCCATATTCGTGTTATAGCAACAAAACAAACAAAGCAAGGACAAACTTGGAGCAGATTCAGTCGCTTAGATGAAATTGTGTAACCCAAGAGACTACTTCTAGTTCTCTTTGAGTACCTACTTCCTAAATTATAATATTACTTATCCTCCTTTGTGTTATCAATTTAAATATTACAGTGCAGCATTTTGATATAATTAGATTTGATAAATTAGAAAACAAGTTCAGCCTAAATTAAAGTAGGTTAGTTAATAATATCTTACCGTCTTCGTAATCCCTACCACGAAGTCATAATTTGCTTATTAAATCTGTCTTCTTAAAACAGTAGGTTTATTATTATATATTTTTTCAGTACTAGCACAGCCAATAATACTATGGTAGTGGTACTATCATGATTGTGTACGTAATAAGTATTTTATCTTCCGTTTAAATTGAAAATATTTATGCTAAAAATAAATAAATATACTGAAATCATTAACAAAGATAATTTTTTAATACTATTATAAAGGCGAAAGTTTGTAAGTATGGATGTATGGATGTATGGATGTATGGATGTTTGTTACTCTTTCACGTAAAAACTACTGAACCGATTACAATGAAATTTAGCACACATATAGAGGGTAACTTGGATTAACACATAGGATAGGTTTTATCCCGGAAATCCCACGGGAACGGGAACTATGCGGGTTTTCCTTTGAAAACGCGGGCGAAGCCGCGGGCGGAAATCTAGTTTTTTAATAAAACTGATTATTTAATCCATCAAAAATATTGTGAAGAACAGAACATAATGAAACTTTGTCGTTTATCATAGGCATTGAGGCAATATCAATTTGCAAACTGGCAATTACAATAGAAAAAAGTCTCCAGTTGAAAATATACTCATGTTTTTTCAACAAAGGCGTATAGCTTTTATTGAAAGCCTCATTGAATTTGAACAATAGATCAGTTGTGTCGCAATGAAAGTCGTTTGAACTTAAAGAGTAAATAAACAGCACATAATATTGTCGTTTATGTGTTTACACATCTCTTAGAGCTAGTTTACAGATGAAGTACTTCCTCCGTTATTTTAATAGTCGATTTATTTAGCGGAGACAGCGAGGTTTTGAAATGTTATTTCGTGTACCTAGCACATCTATACCTAATTATATGTTGAAGAAATTTTGTAGAAAACTAGCTTTCCGCCCTCGGATTCGTCCGCGTTATCAAAGAAAAACCCGCCCAGGAACGGGTCCTGTGAGATTTCCGGGATAAAAAATTAATCCAAGTTACCTATCTATTTGTGTGCTAAATTTCATTGTTATCGGTTCAGTAGTATTTGCGTGAGAGTAACAAACACATACACATACATCCATCCTCACAAACTTTCGCATTTATAATATTCCTAGGATGCTCTTTATAGCAAAACATGTAACCTTTCATATTCATAATTCATTATTGTTTCTCTTTTGCAATGGAGTAATAAAACAACGATAAATAAAAAGAAACAAAAATCCTAAAGATAATAGATACACGTAAATGCCTTCAGATCTTAAAATAAATGAGTCGGAGTTTGGAACCCTGTTTGATCCGTCATTCACCATTAGTTTGATCAACGCCACTTTCTTGAAGAAATTGAGAAAAATTGACATTTTATGAGCAAATTGACATTATTTTGATCTAGCGTATTTCACTTACCAGAAAGGCTCCTTTATAAATATATATTTTTAGCGTATTATTTATTTTCATTATGATTCGACACAAAAGATGAAAACGGGGAAGGAAAGAAATTAAAAATGGATGCACTTTTATTAGATTTGTATGATAGGATTAAAAGACATGACGTGTTTTAACTTTAATAATTATAAAAATGTACAACATATCTTAATGAACATTAAAATAATTAATATTTAATATTCAATCAATTATCTTTCTCATTATAAACAGTGGGATGGGAAAAATTAATGTTAATTAAATTGTGATAATATATTACGTCATATTATTTTTTTTTCTATACGTTGTACTTATAAGATTGTTATATTTTGATTAGTTAGTAGGTACTAGGTAGCTCAGTGGTCACTGTCTTCAATCATGAAGTTCAAGGGGTTTCGAAGAAACAAATTGATCTTTCAATTTATCTGCACATTATCCACATCACCGCTGGAGACGGTAAAGGAAAACATCGTGAAGAAACCATGCAGGTAGGAAGTAGGTAGCTGGTAGGAAATATGTTCAATAATCAAAAGTTCGACGACATGTGACATCTGCCAACCAAAAATCTTGTAACGCTAATTCAAACCATAATAATTAAAAAAAATATATTCGTCGGTAGATTCATAATAAATAAACATATCATATATCATGCTTATGTAAATAATAAATCTCCAAACGAGTTTTTAATATCTGTCCATCATATACGTAAGTTAAGCGTTCCGTTGTACGGTAAAGCAATTATTTTTTTTAGGGTATTGCTTTAATGAGCCGACGACATGTGGGCACAAACATTCTTGAACCCCATCTTTGGTAAAACGTTCTTGCTGACCTGACCTGACGCTTGTGCATTTTTAATTACTGAGTGCGGGCAGCGATAGATATCTATCTGTCTTTTTGGGAGTAAGAAGTCGACATGCAACGGATTTGAAGATTTTATAATAAACGTTAATGAAATTAAACAAGAGGTTTTCCGGACGTTGAATGGTGGATTTATTTGGTTGTTGGGGATCAACTCCGTCACATGAATTATAAAATTATAAATTAATGAATATCTTAACTGGCTAGTTGAAAAAATGTTAATGACCCTTTTAACTCTAAATCATTGAGTTCATAAAAATGTTAAAACTAATGTATGTTTTAATTTTTTGCAAATCAAAACAGTGTACATAATATAATCGAATAATCGTGTTATGTAAAGTGGTGAAATTATTGTAATGTTGATTTTATCGCCAATCGTTATTCGATACCTAACCTAATGATAATTTGTGAAATAATTAATGGGCATGATTATAAAGCGTGCGTGTTTACGTACAGCAATTATAGTTATATTTCAAATACTTGGAAGTTATTCATTCGTCAACCAGCTTACAAAAAATTGTCGAAACATGTGGGCATTTAAAAGGGGTATCGACAATATTTTGCTGCACCAAAAATGTTTCATCGCACGCATCGCAAATTGAAGGAGAATTCGTCAGCTATTTTTATTATACAATTTATGTGATAATTAAAAAAAAAGAATTCACATACGCGTTCCGTTTTACGCGTCATCCATTTTCCGCAGCGGAGTCAATTAAACAATATGGCGGGCTTTGGCGCCAAACAACGTACACTATAAAACTGCATTGTTGACGGTCGTGCTCGATCACTTTGATCACCCGCGTGTCACACGTTATCGTAGCTTCCTATATAAAATGTTTTTGTTTTAAACATCCGGCTTTTCCAATAGATACTAAACGAATGGCCATAACTGGTTCTATTATTTTGTACATGTGTGTTTTTTTTTTTTTAAATATTTTTATAAACTATAATAATGTTACGCGTCTAGCGCTTTTAAGGTTGAGATTTATGATTTAAATACATTAAATACCCACATAATAAGCAGTGTATTGAACTGTTTTTAATAGAAGTCACTTGTATGAAATAGGTAATAATCAAATTGTCCCCATAGATAGATAGAGTCATATACTCGAGCATCTATTCAGATTCCTAAGTCATTAATGTTCCGTCTATCTAGGATTTGTAGGCGCAGATTAGTAGTCAGATAGTTGGGTTTATGGTTGCTTTGAGCTCAAGTAGATGCTGTAATCACAGACATACATTATAATTTGACTGAAAGCAATTATTTAACCACATAAACGTTTACAAGCTCTACATCTATACGTCTCTATGTTAACTTCTAGACATCCTAGAAATATATACTTTTTTGGTCTGCAGTATTAATATATCAGAAACTAAGCTGTAATTCTGAGATTGTTCGCACATTTCTTGCGGAGTCTTAGAACAAAGGGCAATTATCTAAACCATTGTTTAGAATATATCAATCAGAAGCATTGAGTTCAGAAGTTATAATTCTAGTAATACATTAAACGCAATGATAGTTTTGCTATATCCGATGAAAATTAAAATCACGGCGTAATCAGTCGTTAAGTAGTCGCTTTTTGATATTTCGATTTGGTTCTATGTTTTGACATAACGTTCCATCAAAGTTAAATAAACAGTATTTACCTTGGTATTTACTAATATTTATATTACAAGAAAAGGACGTAGCCACGCGCGTACGATATTGTTACCACTTTTCTAGTCTACCTACACTAGCGTAAATAATCCACACCACGAATCTATCATCGACAGCCATTCACGAGCAGCGAAAAGTGCTGCGAACCTTTTTAACGGCAGCTTATAAATCGCTTTCAAAGAAATTCCCGAGGGTCGGGCACAACAAAGCTAACAAGGGTATGAGCGCAGACGCTCATTTGCGACATCGCCACAGCCATTGATGGCTGATTGCTTAATTGCTTCGTTTAATCAATTGAGCGTTTGAGAAACGCATGACCGTTGTGCTCGGACGCCATTGAGTTATTGCTAAGCCCCGGGTCACGAATCCTTGCTTTTATTAGCTCCTATTTCTTGGTATCTATTTAGCTAGATCTTGTTGATTAAAGATTTCGCGTAACGTTAGTGCATGTTATTATTTTGACCTATTCAATAGTGCTGCGAGTGCATGTGGGCTTGTTTATTTTCTCGGAATAGTGTGTCGTTACATGCGTGCTCTTCGTAATACATATTATATCTAAGATGATTAGAATATAAACATTTATAATTGCATTAAAAAGATGATCGAATAACTCATAATATATTTCATATTTGATAAATATAAGTAAACACGTATATACATGTTATTATTTTTCTTCGAATTATATAATTATTTTAAAATGTTTAATATTAAATAACATTGTAAAATCACAGTGAATGACATGGGGTCAAAGAGAGCGAATATGTAATACCAAGTACCTACAGAAAATATATAGGTAGGTACAACGTAATGTTATAAATCAAACACGACGTAGGTTTCATTTTAACCATGTAGTTTTAATTAATTTTTGGTAAATTGTTTGTGTATATGTCTATCAATGTGATATTTTTTAAAGGAAAGCGATTAAAAACACTTATTATTTTACGGTTTCTGTATCGCGTAGAATCAAAATACAAGAAAACACTGAATTTTTTTCAGCAGTACTTAATCCAGGACTTAGTTATATTGCGTCGAATGTAGAACTTTAATATTTTCGGGTGAATCTGAATTCTTTTATTACAATATACAATCTGTTTGCCGGTGAAAATTGTGTGAAAATGTTGTGTATACTAGATTCTTTGACCAACGACCACAATAAATAAGGAGCAGCTAAAAATAATGATAATTAATGAAGTCATTAGGAACAGACATTCAATATGTAAACGGATAAGAATCAGTTTTATTAATAACTCTAAATAAATAGAGCGTGTGTGAAATACTTAAATATCACAGTTAGTCTAAGAATTTTCGTTTAAGCGCCATTATAGTATAATAGGTTATAGCAATATTTTAAAAGAGATTTAGTTCTTCAAATGATAAATGTTTAAGTGAGTTTCCTCTTAACAGCCCGTTTAAATACATTTATTGCTGTATGTAGGTCAATAGAAAGTTTTAAAATAATTCATTAAAACTATTATTTATATTATTAATACTTATTAAGTAAGCCTACGCCGCGCTGGCCACGATGGTTTATCAGGATGGGTGAATGTTCGTTACTCTTTCGTACAAAAACAGCTCATCAGATCTGGATAAAATTTGTAGAGGCATAGATTTTTGGGTATACAATTCTATACATGCATAGATATGAGTTTTAAGAGAATTATCCGGAAGTACACGATTAAAGAAAGCTGGTTATTACGAAGCACTCTAAGAGAGTAATAAGAGAATAATATTCGGGGCGTAAATATTAAGAATATTCCTATCTAATGTTCCTTACATGCAGGTCATCACTGGATAAAAACGAACAACCATATCATACTTTTTATCATCGAATACCAGTTTTCTCGTTCCTAATTAAACGAGTTTCGGATACAACTGCTACCAAATCACGGATAAGTACTTAAGCGATTGCGGGTTTTAACCTTTCATAAGCCTTCCGTAAATAGGTCTTACACCAAAAAATACTGCATTAAAAACGGATTAAAGTTTTAAAGTAAACGAAGATATTCTTTATTAAACTTCACCGTCGGCAGCCAGTGATTAGGTGATGCTGGAAGAATTTTAAAATATCAACACTTTCGAAATTGGCTGTGTTAAAACTATTTTGCACTAATTTATAGTTTTTAACTTTAACCTTGCATCTGAGACTTTTTAACTAATTTATTTCATATAGTTATTATCAATTATACTAACTTTCTTTTCTGAGAAATTGTAGGCATAGAACCTCTTAAAATGCTTCAAATGTCTACAGTTTTGCCGTAGAAAGAAAATTAATAAATAACTATCCTTGTATAGGTAAGCGTAAAGAGAACATTTTAATTAATTAGAGATAGAACGTTTGTGTTCTGTAAGTATTCAATTTAATTTGTATTTTTTTTTCTTTTTATTTCGGTAGTACCTACTGATTGATATAGATTTTTAAAATTGTTTGATTCTTATTTTTTTTTATTTAACTATAACTTTTTATATAAAATTAATAATTGATCATATTCGCGAATAAAATGAATACGAACGTTGATTTTTGGTTGAAGTCAGCTTTTTCGCGAAACTTGGCACTCGTCCAACTTGAACTGTCTTTTGTGTGTCTGTTTGGTTAGTTCCACAATGCAGCCTTTACTGAATTCATTGAATAGTTAACCAAAAATCTATCCTTGTATGGAGCATTGATAAATATTTTATAAAACATATAAATATGTTATTTTATTAAATATTATGATTTTTAACCACTACAATGTAGATGTAGAGTTTGTAATATGATTTTAACACATTTTACCAAATATTAAAATGTCATATATTTGTTTGTTATTCGATGTTTTTATTTCGTAAATTAACAAATAAACAATAAAATATTTGCAAATACAAGGATTTATTAATCTTTTTTTATTATTTAAAAAAATTGTCATTTGTATCGACAGTTATGGTTCAGTCACAATTTTATATTTGCTCATCCGGGTCAACACGTTGGATGCTTTTTCCTTCCGGAAAATGTCTCTTGGGAACGGAAACCAAAAACCTGTTCGAGAGAAAATAAATGAATTGCACAGAATTTTGTAATGTAATTAATTATAAAAATTTATTATCACAATCGATTAAAGGCACTTTGCACTTTCAGAAAATTTTCTTGAAATAAAATAGAGGCGGATAAACCTTCCTTTAGAAATACATTTATATTATGTCCTGTCAATATCTCAATTTAATTGAGAAAACAATCATCTAAATACCAATTGAGCTTTATAATGGAATTTTCAAGTCACTGTATTAAAAAAATACATATTTGATGAAAAAGGTCACAAATAAAAAGCCGTTCCTTGAAATCGATTAAAACATCCGACTTTTTAAAAAAAAGTTTTATCGATGGTTGAAAAGTTTTTTCTTCAAAAATCGATCGTTGGCAAACGAAAGCGTGTTTCACTACACTATATATTATATTTTATCTCAAACCGGTTTCATGACCTTGTCCTTTGAATTTATAATTCTTAGCAATGACACCATAATCCATATACTTACATTAGAAGTTATCCTGATATCTATATCCTTCATTACTCAGTTTATTATGGTCTGCAGTATTGAATTTGGAGGTTTGGATTGACGTATGGATGTGCATATGAAGAAACATTATACTAGCAAGTGCACATATGAGCTTTCATATTTTGTAGCAAACTTAAATGTGTATTTAAATCTACTAGTTATATTCAATTTACATAAACATGGCTTTTAATAAGTTGGAATAAACAGTTCATGTTTAAAACTAAATGCAAGAAAAAGTTTGGCTCATACATCATTATATTGATTTCGTAAATTTTTATGGAAAAATATTCAGATATCCTGCCAATAAGCCTATAGCTTACAAGTGTACTATGTCTACAATTCTCTTGAAAACGAAGCGACTCGAATGTGCTAGATAAACAAAACCTTTGTTGTGAAGTTTCCAAGGGACGTATCAAAAATCAATTGTAACTATGTATTTACACAGGAGGATAGTGAAGTATTCGTTCCCCATAACTTCCGCACTGGGGGCCATCTAATCTATACAGAACAGCGATAATCACCATATTGTTCCCGTTATTTCAACACGGTTACGCACCGTGGTCACGGGTCATATTCAGGTACTTTTGAGTTATTGTAGAATATTTGTATGCAGTTACAATGAGCATTTGTCTAGTTTTCATACTAATTTTGTTTATAACTGTTCGTACCTAATGATTACAATCTAAACATGATGCAGCTGATCTACGAAGTACGCACTAGCTTGTATACCTAACTGTTATAATAATTTGATATTTTGTATCATTTTGAAATTATCGTATTTATAAATTTATTTCATATAAAAATAAACATATAAATTAAAATTTACTTTGATTGTTTTTATTATTCAAAATATTGTTGTAAATTTTCTTGTATATTTTTCAATAGCAGTTGTTTTGAAAAGTTTCAGTTAAAATTATAAAGTTCGACATTGTAGCCAAACAGTCTTCCCAAATTTACATACCTAAAATAATTTGAGGAACGATCTCAAACAGAATAGGAAAAGACTGTAAGACGAAATGTCAGTCAATTCGTAGTACTTATTTATTTATTTGTATATTTAGGGCCGATTTTTCAATGCTTGGATAAAACTTATCCGTCCAATAAAGTATTACACGATAATATTAAAATGTCACGTAAACTGTCAAATACGGGCAATTAGAATACGTTTTTAAAATGGTAGTTTTATACATTATTCGACGAATAAGTTATATCCAAGCATTGAAAAATCGGCCCTTAGGTAAGTAAGTAAGTATATGTTATTGATTTTATTTCACATAGAGTCATCTTCTTATTAAGTAGCGTATACCTATCCTGATTTACGTCTGGGACGTATCTCAATTGGATTTCCATTATAAAGCAGGAGTAATTAAATAAAAGGAAGGCATTGGAGCCTGGAGGCACGATTCAACCAGGACCCGATCCGTCTCGATCGTATATATAATAATCTGTACTGAATATTTCATATTAAATTACGAGCTTTTCCTGAATTTGGGATTAGATTAATTTTGTTTATTTAGAGATCATGTATGAAAATGCTACAGATTACAAAACAAATCACTAATACTATTATATTATCTGTGCTTAACTAAGATAATTAATTAATTATTGAATTTAATTGGACTAGTGAATAGGTTAATTGCGCTGGTTTGCCGTCCAGTTTCAGTTTTCGTCCATTTGACTGACCTGCTACAATCACGTGCGTAAAACTT
>CAJQZM010033755.1:9689-24500 GCA_907164665.1 Colias nastes
CATTTGGGACATATTAAGAATCTTTTCTTACCAACTTATCATACATGCATAATATCAAGTTGCTAAAATAGTTGCTAATTGCTATTTTTAAGCTTCTAGTAAACAATGATGTTTATAATAATCCTTGTGGATAAAGACTCTTCCATTTGGCTTGATCTTAGAGCGTTGGTTTAATGCTCTAAGGGCTTGATAGTCTTTATCTATACCTACTAATATTATAAAGCTGAATAGTTTGTTTGTTTGTTTGTTTGAACGCACTAATCTTAGGAACTACTCCGATTTGAAAAATTCTTTCAGTATTAGATAGCCAATTTATTTAGGAAGGCTATAGGCTATATATGTACCACGAGCGGAGCCGGGGCGGACCGCTAGTGTATATTTATATTACAGACTGCTCCGGAATTGCGCAAAAATGTTATTAATACAAGATGGTACTCATCAATATCAATAATATATAATATCAGGATATAACTTATCACTATTACTGTAATAGATATTAGGATATAACATCAGTATAACAGATGGCCAGTTGAGTTGACTGGACAAGGCATCCATTTTCGCAAGAGGAATATCACCTTACATCCACACCTCTTATTCATTAAGTGATATCTTTTACGAAAACACCAAGCAATTATAGGATATCTTACTTCCTAGAAATTAATAGAAATATTATATAAAAATTCGAAAGTGAGGGTGTATGTTTGTTACTCTTTCATAGGAAAACTACTGAATGGATTTTGGTGATACTTGGCAGTTACGTAGCGTAATAGAATTACGCATGAGCTATAGACAATAGACATACTTGTATTTTCATGTGTGATCTATTGGCCCTTTTTCGTTTTTCTCTCCATGGACCTTCCTTGTGCCTTTACAAAAACGTTAAAAATATTATCCCAATTGGTGAAGCCGTTCTCGAGGTTTACGCTTAGCAACACATTTAAGGATTAATTTTTATTATACATACATATACGTTATACAGTATATCACCAGAAGATTACTTCCCAGTTTCCCTCTTTTATTCAGGTGTATGCGAGTAATTCGAATAACGTCATGTAAATTTCCCTTTTACACGTCGCGTTATCCTCACAAACAGCTCATAATGAATGAAAATTCCTAAATTCATATGCACAAGCATGACAACGATACTTTGCTTTTTTCATACAATGTAAACAGACTTTTAACTCCATTCTACATCCTTCCTTCTAATATTATAAATGCGAAAGTTTGTGAGGATGGATGTAGAGATATTTGTTTCTCTTTCACGCAAATACTATCTACTGAACGGATTACAATGAAATTTGGTATGTAGGTAGCTGAAGACCCAGAATAAGACATAGGTTATTTTTTATCCCGGAAATCTCACAGAACTTCACAACTATGCGGATTGTTCTTTGAAAACGCGGGCGAAGACGCGGACAGAAATGTACTTTTGATACACTTTTACTTTTCGGTTAATGAAACGCACACGAAAGAATAAAAGTTAGGTAGGAATATATAATACAAATGATTATTCAGGTGCCTTTTATTTAGACTTCGATTCTAAAAAAACCTGCTATGTTTCTTAATGAAGATAAAAAGGCCAAAAAGTCATACTCGTCCTTTAACTCAGGTATAATGCTTATTTCACATTTGATTTAAATATAATATTTATGAACTGGGGATGGTATATAGTATGGTATGGGACCGAAAAATTAATTGTACACGACCACCTTTATTGAGAATGTAATAAATTAGTTGAATTAACTGAATACAATTTTCATAAAAGTGTGAAACATATTCAATTCATACAGTTGAGAACATTCGAAATGTATCACATGTTTTTGTAAATTTCATCGAATAAGAAATACAACTACAAACGAAATGTCGTATAAAAAGTAATTCGAATAAAAAACTAGTTATTACGCCGCTAGTTCCAGGATAGCGCAAGGCCGTATTTTTTCATAAGGCAAGAAAGGGCTTTACCTTAAATAACACAGTATATTCACACTCAAAATCTCTCAGGACGCACTTGCGACCCGAGATGAATGAATCTAGGTTTTAGTACATAATAGACCACCTACAGACGTATATCTAACCCGAATTCAAATAAAAGAAGTACTCATTTTGACCCATTTTTTACTGACGTGAAAAAGTCTGAATTTTTAAGGTTATGTCCGTTTGAAGGATTATAACTCGGAAATCGTTTCACTGATTTTCATTTCAGTGTAATTGACGACTTTGATTGATTCAGGTTTGATGAAAACCATCAAAATCAATTCACTGAGATTATAGGTTAATCCTAGGCTTAATTTTTTTCAATGGTTTATTATTTTATATTTTATTTGCCAAATTGTGTTTTATGGTGTAGGATAGATAGATAATAATTACACTTATTGCATTCTTATCCTATAATACTACTCACTGCGGCCCGCGGTTTCACCCGCATGGGTCCGCTCCTGTTGGTCTTAGTGTGATAATTATATATAGCCTATAGCCTTCTTCGATAAATAGGCTATCTAACACCGAAATAATTTTCAAATCGGACGAGTAGTTCCTGTGATTAACGCATTCAAATAAACGAAACAAACAAACTCTTCAGCTTTAAAATATTAATCTAAAGATCACTAGTACCTAGTTTTATAATAAAATTGCATTTATCTCGCTTATACTCCTAGCCTATTTGCAAAAAAATCATTTTAACCGATTAAATGTTATCGGAAAAATTATCACGAATGTTAAAATTCAACAAATGGAATTGGTGGTATATTTTATTTACCAACTCTTTACGCAATGCGGTTAGCAAAAACCACATAGAGATATATGCAAACATACATTGATAATATTTGATCCTAATCCAGGGGAAATACATATTTAATTACAATTCGACATTTATACGAAGATAAGGGTAAATTGTACTCTAACATGTACAGAGTTTCTTTGAGTATCTCTATTTTCTATATTTATGTATTGCTAGTTCTCCGACGTGGCTTCATATACAGGGTGACTGGTAAGACGTCAGACGCATTTTGACAGGAGCTTCTTCTCATGAAACTGAACAACTTTTGTTCTACAACTTTGCTGAATTCGTAGAAAAAATTTGGACTTTGTATGGAAATCGGTCAGCTGATTAGCGAAGTTTCCTTACAAAGTCCAATTTGTTTTTACGAATTCAGCAAAGTTGTAGAACAAAAGTTGTTCAGTTTCATGAGTAGAAGCTCCTGTCTAAATTCGTCTGACGTCTTACCTTTCACCTAGTATAAATATCTCGCTATCGCTTATTGACAAACGTGGTTTAAGATCGGTTTAGCCAATCTATAGATTATTCTTAAACTTGTTTCGTATGTAATGTAAATTAAAGGAAACAATTTAGAAAACATAGTTGTAAATTAAATTCACAGATAGTCTAAAATTATATTAGGAAGTTATTGTGTCTAAATATTGCAAAATACTTCACTGGTAAATCGAATATTTACGATCGTAGGTATATTTTATATTGTATGTTACGTAATTTATGAGAATAAAGCCCCTAGTTCGATGGGCAATCAAGTTCGTAAAAATGTAACGATCAACTCAATATGTGGTGTTCGTAATAATAGCCAATCCTTCGAAGCCGATAATCACGATAATAAGACCCTTTCATGTTTGCTCCTTCAATAATCATATTATTTGATATAAATACGGTCCCCACTACTGGAAATCAAGGAAAAATAACGACAATATCTAAATCAGTTATTTCATTATAATAAACATTACTCTGCAGAAAAAATCGAAGCATGAAATATTTTATCACATATTTTTACATATTGCACTAGATTGTCTCGGCTTCGTAAGGATTCACTTGACATCCATACTTAATATTATAAATGCGAAAGTAACTCTGTCTGTCTGTCTGTTACTCAATCACACCTAAACTACTGAACCAATTTTCATGAAATTTGGTATGGAGATATTTTGATACCCGAGAAAGGACATAGGCTACTTTTTATCCCGGGAAAATGACGCAATCCCGGAAATCCCACGGGAACGGGAACTATGCGGGTTTTTCTTTGACGGCGCGGGCGAAGCCGCGGGCGGAAACCTATAGTAATAAATAGATGTTACTTGGTATAGATGTAGCTTTCTAGTGTTTTTATATGAAAACATTACAAACATAGGTACATACAAAAGCACAAATGATTATATTTATAATAATACAAGTTTAGATATTTGTGTGACAAAAATACTATGATTAGAAGGAAAAAAGGATTAAACACGAATAAAATTGTCTAACTCCTTACCACAAGAAAACATCACACATCAATTCAAATTACGTAACATTTCTACGCAATGCTGATAATTACGTCGGCTAATGCAGTTGTCGATTCCCATTGATAATTCATCCACTAATAGAAATTGGCTGAGCTAATAACATTTATCCAAGACTTCAGTCTAACAACAACAGATAGTTTCAATGTGCCGAATTGGTTTATCTTAATCGAATATTACGAACTTGTTGAATTGAATAAATTCGTTAACAATTGATTAAGTAATGGTTGGGTTTTGTTTGTGTTATTGATGAGTTCGTTTTACGTTTGAGAGGACAAAAGAATCATATTGCGGTTAAATTCAAATGCAGAAATTGATGGTTTATGAGCTTTTAGGTAGAGCAATCAATACACGTAATGCGTGCTTCATTTTCCTGAAATTTTTTTTTTTTTTATGTCAGAGCAAGCAAAGGGGCAGGTGGGCCACCTGATGGTAAGTGGTTACCACCGCCCATAAACACTTGCAACACTAGAAGTGTTGCAGGTGCTTTGCCGGCCTTTTATGGACAAATAAGCTCTTTTCTTGAAGGCCCCAATGTCGTAGTTGTTCGGGAACACCGCAGGTGGCAAATCGTTTCACAGTTTCACCGTACGCGGAAGGAAGTTGCGGGTGAAGCGGACAGTGGTGGTTTTTCCTGAAATGCAGAATATTCATAAATAAATTAATGTTCATACAGTTATCGAGTTCCTGCATTTGTGTATAATTTTGTAAAATTAATGAATACGTCAATCTTTATGACTGTAAACAAAATTATTTTCAATACTCTATAGATATTCAATTTACGTGCCTCTATTATTGTTTTCTTAAACCGGCTACTCACCTACCTGCAGCTGGGGCAATATTGGAATTGCACCCTTAATTCACTCCTTAATTGTGATGTGTATAGGCAAGCAGGGGCAATGTAGAGAACAACTGAAATTGCTCCGACCGCCTACCAACCGAGATTGTACTGATATTGCCCCTGAGGCAGGTACGTGAGTTCTTTACCGAATTTATTTGTGAACCCTTTTGAGGATTTCAGAATTTAGTGAAAAATATTTTTAGTATTATGTCACTACTAGCGACCCGCCCCGGCTTCGCACGGGTGCAATGGCGGCCGGCCTGTACCGCCGCAAACGCTACGTCCCGCAATTTTTAAATCTGTAATATCTTCGAAAATATTCACTTAAATCATACGGTGTAAAGAGCCATATAGATCTATATTAAATGAACAATGTATTCAAGGTATTTAATTGGTTAAGGATTAATGCTGTATTGGTTAAAATCGCTTCGAAAATTAGCCATTATTTGTCGTAAAAAGTAAATGACAAAAAAAAGTTATTGTGGGTTATCCATAAGAGATAGACATATACCATCACGGACTTTTCTGTAGAGCTTTTCAATGTGTACAATACTTAGTACATTATTTTGATAAAACTCGTAGGGTTCAGCCTGCGTTTGCAATGTAAGCGGAAAAAAATGTAATTATTTACGACATCACATTAGAAACCTCAAAAATAACAGTACTTCTCCACTATTTAATGGATGTTATTATACATATAAACCTTCCTCTTGAATCACTCTATCTATTAAAAAAAACCGCATCAAAATCCGTTGCGTAGTTTCAAAGATTTAAGCGTACAAAGGGACATAGGGACATAGGGACAGAGAAAGCGACTTTGTTTTATACTATGTAGTGATGATGAATTATCCTTAAAACTGCTGCAGAGTATGTTTATATTTTTCTAAACATTTCAGTAGTTTGCAGTATGAACACAAAACTGCCGTTTCAGATAGGTACTTAATGAAATTAATTAAATTTAATATAATGGATTTATTTTTTGCACGAATACTTCAATGTACCTATAGTACGATTCAAACTTAATGGCGGCTCGGAACATCGTACGATCCGATGCGCAGAAAACAATTTTAGGTATTAGCGGGACGTTATGGGACCCGCACTCGCACCTGCACCTAACTTCCGAACCGCCATTAAGTTTGAATCGAACTATATTTTAAAGGAGGAACTGTAATATGTATTGCGTTTACGTGGTTGTACACGACTAATCATTAGAGTGGGTCGATACCACATCACAGTCAGTCAGCGTGACTATTCATTAATTGTGGCCAGTTGGTTCGTCGATTAGACGTCCGAGAGTTGAGTTGGTAGTATTAACCCATCAAATAAACAGCTTTTCAACAATGTCGCTTTTTAACAATGTCTTACATGTCCTTTATTTTTATGGTTGCCTGGAAGAGATTGCTTCTAAGCTAATAAGGCCGCCTATTGTACACTTTTCAATTCTACGTATTCGTTTTTTTTTAATTTCTCTTACATGTACAATGAAGTGTCATAAATAAATAAATAACTAAACAGTTTGGGGTAAACGACGAACGTTTTTTAACATTAATTAAATATTAAAAGCAAAAATTAAAAAAGGGGTGATCCTTCCTACTTTGATAAGCGAGAATGTGCTGGTAGAACTAAATATGAACAAGGTGTTTATATTAAGAGTCCTTATCGATTTTAGAGTGATTTTTACTTGTTTCTGTAATTCTTTAGACGCTCGTTTAACAAAACTAAATTAGTAACAATGTGTGATGATATCTTAAATTAAAGATTCATTCAATATCTAAAATACGTTCGAGACAATTTATTGATATTCATTGTCCAGTTTGTTTAATAGCCAATAACCTAAGGCGTGTTTCAATTTTTTCCATGCGGGACGTTCGTGTCTTTGTATTTTACACGGAATTTAATAGAAGAAGTTTTCTTATAAAATATACTACAGTAAAGACACTGAGACATCCTAAAATATGTTCGAGGCAATTTATGTACTTTTATTGAAAAATTCAAAGAACATCTAAGTTAAAATAGCCTTACTTTGATGAAATTTTATGCGTATATGGCGTCGAATTTCTAGTTCTTACAACAGAGTTAAAAAAAAAATAAAAAATACACACTAAATGATAGGTTAATGCTTAAAAATTTGCAATAAAAAAAATACATATTATATGTTTTATGAAAGAAATGGAATAATTTAAAGTTCTCTAGAATTTTAGATTATATACGGGAGCGCAAACGTTGTTACGGCAGATCTATATAATCGAATATTCTAGAGAATTTTAAATTATACCATTACTTTCATATAACATAGTAGTTAGTTTTTTTAAACGAGCTCCTAAAGAATTAAAGAAACAAGTCAAAATCACTCTTAAAATCGATACGGCCTCTTAAAGGATGCAGTAATAAATTATATTAAGTTAAGAGTACAAAAAAATATCTATGTTTATAGACGTGGAAATTAAATAACTAATAGGTACCCAAGGAATTCACAGTAACGCTTTGAAAATATGATTAGCAACAGCGTATTTAATTAAGCAATATTCTGAGGCTATTCATCAGAAATATTTCTTTTTATATCGCCATTCAAAATGGTTAGTATATTTAGTGAAAAAGGCTTATCTTGATCTGATATGCTTATTTTACGCGACGTAGTTAGCTGTGATTAATGTATCAAGCTAGTTAAAACATTTGAAGCCAACTGTAATTTAATTAGTTATATCACGGGTGTATTAATGTAAGTAAATAATGTTTATTTTCTATAAAACTAGGTTTCCGCCCGCGGCTTCGCCCACGTTTTCAAATAAAAACCCCCATAGTTCCCGTTCCCGTGGGATTTCCGGGATAAAACCTATCCTATGTGTTAATCCAAGTTACTCTCTATATGTGTGCTAAATTTCATTGTAATCGGTTCAGTAGTATTTACGTGAAAGAGTAACAAACACACACACACACACACACACATCCTCACAAACTTTCGCATTTATAGTATTAGTACGATTAATATCGTGTTTTTTACTGTAGTGGTCCAGATGTAATTAATAATAGGACATACCTACTACTATGTGCATATTCTAAGGGTTGTTGTTGTTGTTTCTATCAGCTACCGGGCCACCCACCTGTCCCTTTGCCCGCTTAGTAATAAAAAAAATGAATTAAAATCTTCAACTGCATAAACTAGATCAATCTTCGCTACAATGATACGAGAGACGCTTCGAAACCTATCTCAAAATACGATTCCTTAAAATTTCAAATCTTATAAATAATACCTACTAATTTATAAGAAGTTATTTGTTGTTCTAATACTGAACTACACTATATACAAGTTTTCATTTCACACTAAAAGATCACGAAAGATTGCTCTTGCTCTAGCTCTAGCTCTATGTTCGTTTGATGTAAATGCACCGTTACATGTATCATTTAAGGGGCTGACAACACCAAATTGAAGTTATTTGAGCAGTTTTTTAAGAAAAGATATTTATTCTAGCCCATCAAAAAAAATATATGTTAATATTCATCATATTTCGAAGAACGTGGACGGACTCGATACATAATTGGACGAAATCGGCTCGATAGAAAATAATTGCAAAGATTGGTCTTAAAATCATCATTAAACGATTCTATGTCTTTATTTTTTTGACGTACGGGTCTGCAATTTAAAACACGAAGTCAACATATTCATAACTGAAACTCTAAAGTCTAACGAGTCATATTTCGCATATGACCCACACTTTTCCTTAAATCACATATTTTCTTATTATTTTCTTCTACGACCTGGCCCCGCCAAGTAACAGTGATATTGGGCTCTCGTTTGCGCACACTGTCCAATTGTATGGGAGTAAAGGAGAGCGCAATCACTGTTAAATTTGCTCTTAACAGCCCCTTAAATCATAATTACAAACACTAATTTTTATTTTTTAACAATAAAATATTATTAATTGAAATTATTTGAATTAACTTATTAAAAAAAATTACCAGCTTATTATATCGTATGCCGCAAGTTGCCCGCTAGAATGTGATTGTCAAACGTCAGTGTCATTATCAAAGCTTTCATACAAGTTTCATACTTAATCGGGTCAGCTTGTAATCTATCTTATCAGTAACTCTACCAGCAAGTCGCGATACTGGCCAAATGCGTGAAAACACGTCATGTTTAGAAGCGAAAAATATAGATTAAGAGTTACACGTCATGTTGTGGTTGTTAATTAATTAAAAGACAAGATTTCGTTTATGCAAATCTAATCTTTTTAGGTGAAGAATATATTATATTAATTATTTCCTTAAATCAGGATACCTATGGGACTTTATGCTAATCCAATTTTTTCATGTTGCCGATTAAAATGTTTGAAGAAACTTGGATCATTTTATATTATCTTGTAGTAGGTACATCTCTAAGAGCTATTTCTTATTCCTTGAATATCGTATTGAAGAATCTATTCAAAAATGTGTGAGCTCATCTTTATGGGGACAGAATGCGAACCCCGCTCCGTAGCCAATCAAAAAGCAAGAACAACAGCCGGAAACGAACGCGGCTCCGTACCGAATGAATACATCGCGTTTCCGCTATCAGTGTGACCATTTACTTATATTATCTATTCCGAACATTTATTATTAAAACAAAACTTCAATGTTTTATTTGTGGAAAGACTGGCCATTTCAAGAAGGACTGTTGGCAGAGAAAGAATATAAATGAGCAACGTAAGGAACCAGGCAGATATCAAACGCATTACAGAGGTCAAAGCCGAGGCAGAGGTCGAGGTCATGCCAGAGATGACACTTCAAACAATTTTTCACCGCAGTCATGGACAACTCAAGTATTTAACTCGGAAGTAAAACAGGTATATTTTGATAACAATAAGAATAAAGAATGTATGTATAATAATGAAATAAATTTTCTTTTAGATAGTGGATGTACAGATCACATAGTAAATAACGATACATATTTTTATAAATGTGAAGATTTAAAAATTCCAGTCAATGTAAAATTACCAGACGGCAAAATATTAAGTGCGACCAAGGTAGGTGATATTAAAATTTGTTTTGAAAACTTTTATAATAAACAATATGTAGATTTAAAGAATGTTTATTTTGTAAAAGGTATTAATCAAAATTTGTTGAGTTTTGCTAAAATAACTAAGTCTTCTACAATAGTAGCTAAAGGTGACAATGCAAAAATATATAATCAGTATCATGAATTAATAACTGTTGCTCATAAAATTAACAATTTATATTATATGAAAGGTTTTGCATTTAACAACTTGAAAAATGATGTGTATACTCATTCTGTAAAATTGACTAATAAAGAGAAATGGCATAGGGCACTTGGACATGTAAATTTTCAATATTTAAATAAAATAATTAATGATAAATTAGTTGATGGTTTGCCGGATAGGATTGAAAGTGTAGACATGAAATGTTCAAATTGTATACAAAGTAAAATGGCTAATGTTCCTTTTGAAAATAATAGAACTAAAACTAAAGAGATTTTAGAATTGATTCATACTGATTTAAACGGTCCACATAATACAACTGGTTATGGTGGAGAAAAATATTTCTTGACATTTATTGATGATTATAGCAAGTGTACTAGAATATTTTGTATTAAAAGTAAAGCTGAAACTACTAATTGTTTTATAGAATTTGTAAACTTAGTAGAAAATAAATTTAACAAAAGAATTAAGAAATTACAGTGTGATAATGGGAAAGAATATTTAAATAAGGATATTATTAATTTTATTAAACAGAAAGGTATAGAGTTATTACCATGTCCACCATATGTTCACGAATTGAACGGAGTAGCTGAAAGATATAATAGATCCGCTATGGATATAGGTAGGTGTTTATTGAGGGAAGCTAATATTCACAGAAGATATTGGCCGGAAGTTATTAAAACGGCAGCTTATTTAAAAAATCGAACTATTGCTAATACTTTAGAAAATAAAACCCCTTATGAGATATTTTTTGGAATAAAACCAGATGTAGAACATTTAAAAATTTATGGAAGTAGAGTTTTTGTAAGAGTTCCTGAAGTTTTAAGAAAAAGTAAATGGGATGATAAAGCTAAATTAGGAATATTAGTGGGGTATAATGAAAATAGCTACAGAGTTCTTTTGAATAATAGGATAGTTAATGCTAGGCATGTTCAGGTAGTCGAAGAAAATACTAAAATAATTTGCTTAGAAAAGCAGCATGATCAAGTAGTTAAAGATAGTGATTTGGAATCTGATACAACATTGAATGTTTCAAATAAAATATGTAATACTGAATATGAAAATGATACAAACATAGATGAGAATTATAAAAACACTTTAGAACACCTTGTAAACAATGATAATCTTGATGACGATGAGAATAACGAATGTGTAGGAGTAGAAAAACTTAAAAGAAAGCGAATTCCAGTTTCTAGATATGGTAATCCAGTTTCACACTTTATATATGTAAATTATACTGATGCAAATGTACCAAATACTTATGAGGAAGCAATGAGCTCAATTGATCATGAACTATGGCAAAGAGCAATGGACTCTAAAATAAATAGCTTAAATAAAAACAATACTTGTCAAATTGTTGAAAGGCCCAAAGATAAGAAGGTTATTGATTTCAAGTGGATTTTTAAAAAAGAAAAGTAATAATGTTTACAAAGTAAGATTAGTTGTAAAAGGATTTCAGCAAAATGATTATATTTTTGATTATAAGTCCTAGAGTATGGTATGATTGTTTTGATAGGTTTATAAAAGGATTAGATTTTGTAAGAAGTAACTATGATTATTGTTTATATTATGTAAACAGAGCGAGCAAAGAGCCAATATGTATTACTGCTTGTTGATGATCTTTTAATTTGTTGTACTTTTTATTTGAAACTTGTTAAGTGATTCATTTGATTGAGAATTGTGTAAACCAGTGAATTATTGTACATTAGTAACGGTACTAGGCCAGATGTAGCGTATAGTATCAATTATTTGAGTAGGTTTCAGAATTGTTACAGTCGAACACACTATAAATATGCAATAAGAGTATTAAAATATTTGTTTAAGACTAAGGATTTAAAGTTAACATACTATGGAAATGTAGACACTGAAATATTAGATGGTAGATTCTGACTATGCTGGAGATAATGTAGATCGGAAATCAACGTCAGGTTTTGTTATTAGATTGTTTGGAAACTTATTTTTTTGGAAAACACATAAACAAAATGTGGTTACTAAATGTTCAACTTTTGCAGAGTATATTGCTATGTCAGAGGCAGTGTCAGAAGTACTTTTTATTAGAAACTTGTTAAGTGATTCATTTGATTTAGAATTTTGTAAACCGGTAAAATTGTATGAAGATAATTCAGGTGCGATTGCAATAGCTAAATATGGTAATTTTACAAAAAATTCAAAACACATTGAAGTGCAGTATCATTATATAAATGAGAATTATGAAAGAGGAATTATTGATATTGTTAAAATTGATTCAAAATGTAACTTAGCAGACATGTTAACTAAAAGTCTAGATAAGACAAAATTTTTGAAAAACAGATTAGAATTAAGATTAATTTAGTACAGTTTACATCTAAGTTCAAGTTATAATATTGTATATGTAAAAGTTCAAGTTCAAGTTATAATATTGTATAAGTAAAAGTTAATTAGATTATAAATTGGGTGGAGGTATCATATTGTGTTGTTAAGCATTGTAAGTAAGTAAAGGTAATATTGTTTAAAGAAAATAAAGATTATAAATTTGAGGAGGCGTGTTGTAATAGGCAAATATTATAATCTGTATTTTGGTTATTGTATAGTCTGTATGGTATCACTGTAAACTGCAATAGGCATGACGACAGTATCCATAAATGATCGTATTAGTATTTTTAAGGGAAAATGTATAATAAATAAATTAAATATAGTGACTTAGAAATCTTAAAAACATTAAGATTAATGAGATTATCAATAAAATAAAACATTGAAATTCTGCAGTTGGCCATTTTGACTAAAACACGCGTGACGTCACGCTTAAGTAAACAACTCACGTCAGATGTGTTTTGTTGTTATGAATATGTTGAGAATACGCATTTTTATTTATTTTCTATTGTTTCACGTATGCTTTATCGACTCAGAACAGAAATATAATTGCGAATTCACGAATACATGGTTCGGGGTTCTCCGCGCCAACTTTATACAATCATTTCTTATTATTTTCTCGCTTGAAATAATTACTAACACATTTTTGAGCATTATTTTTATGTGGATTCACACTGCAATACTGCACACCACTTATAAACTTTGAAATTCGTTTTTATAACACATATTAAATAAATATTTTTTAATTTTCTTCGCAATGCGTACAAATAATTACGTATTTACTAAAGAGTGACGTCACGCCTACGCCATGACACCTGCGAGCTGTTTTGGCACAGTTAATAAATATTTTTTGAAAAATGGCTTTTATCTTCGTTAAATTTAAGTATAATACCGAAATATAGGGTTTTTCTTGTATAGTAAACGTATACACACATTATGGAAGAGGATTTCAAAATCTTTCGTCATGCCTATTGTCTTTGCCTTCCTCTCTGTCTCTGTGGTTCGTGGTGCAATGTCGTGTGCGCACAATGTAGTTTGTAATAAAGTATTATAAAAATAAAGATAATTTATCAGGATCCACAAGTTGTGTTTCAATATACAATTATTTCAACAACATTGATAAAAAAAATATACTTGTACTAGCGACCCGCCCCGGCTTCGCACGGGTGCAATGCTGATACTAAATACACTACAGAAAAACTGTGAACGTTGTATATAAAAACATAGCGTCCCGCTCCGGCTTCGCACGGGTATAAAATAGATAGCCGGGCGGCCGGCCTGTAGCGCTGCAAACGCTACGTCCCGCAATTTTTAAATCTGTAATATCTTCGAAAATATTCACTTAAATCATACGGTGTAAAGGGCCATATAGATCTATATTAAATGAACAATGTATTCAAGGTATTTAATTGGTTAAGGATTAATGCTGTATTGGTTAAAATCGCATCGAAAATTAGCCATTATTTGTCGTAAAAAGTAAATGACAAAAAAAAGTTATTGTGGGTTATCCATAAGAGATAGACATATACCATCGCGGACTTTTCTGTAGACCTTTTCAATGTGTATAATACTTAGTACATTATTTTGATAAAACTCGTAGGGTTCAGCCTGCGTTTGCAATTTAAGCGGAAATAATGTAATTTTTTACGACATCACATTAGAAACCTCAAAAATAACAGTACTTCTCCACTATTTAATGGATGTTATTATACATATAAACCTTCCTCTTGAATCACTCTATCTATTAAAAAAAACCGCATCAAAATCCGTTGCGTAGTTTCAAAGATTTAAGCGTACAAAGGGACATAGGGACATAGGGACAGGGAAAGCGACTTTGTTTTATACTATGTAGTGATAATTAATTACGCAATTTATCAAGTGATTGTGTATTTTTAACATAAATGACACCTGAGTTATCATTCTTTCGTAAATATATCTTAGAATATTTAACCCAAGCATATTTGAATCCACATTCTTTTTTAAACGCACGAGTTTCTGCATATAACAATTTCTGTTCTGGAGACAAATGCTCGTTTACATAGACTCTTAAGGATTCGCCTACGATGCCAAGTAGTGAAGAACATAATAAGTCTTGGGGATGTGTATTATTATATCTTTTAACAGCAGATATAAGATTGTCTCTAT
>CAJQZM010033756.1:0-10695 GCA_907164665.1 Colias nastes
GGGTGTCCCGGCTATGCTTTGTAATGGCTGGACTGATTTTGACAGGACTTTCATTGAAACATAGCTGATGTCATTAGGGGATAAAGATACTTTTTACACTAATTTCCTAAACTAATTTTGTGTTCTTTAAAAATTTCACATAATTTTACATTATTAATGTTATAAAACTAAATATCAAACTATCTTAATATATATAAATCTCGTGTCACAATGTTTGTCCTCAATGGACTCCTAAACCACTTAACCGATTATAATAAAATTCGCACACCATGTGCAGTTCGATCCAACTTGAGAGATAGGATAGTTTAAACATGTAGGTACCACGGGCGAAGCCGGGGCGGACCACTAGTAAATAGTATAAATATATCTCACTTGGCGGCACGCGACTCGACGTACTCGCTACGGGACCGTTTTTGCTCTTCTTTCCCACTCCTTTGCCTGTTAACAAAAAATTAAATGAATTTATCGCTTTCTGTTCCTATGTCCCTATGTATGCTTAAATATTTTAAAACTACGCAACGCTACGATTTTGATGCGGTTTTTTTTAATAGAGAGTAAATCTCGAAGATGGTTTTAGTATACCATTTATTAGATAATACAAAAAGCTTGTTAATTAATTGATATATTCAATTAAATAACCTTTAGTATGCGCGTTCAATGGAGCATCACTGTCCCACGAGTCGACAAGCCTTCGCTACACACATACACACACACAACCAACCCCTTTCCCCATATTTTCAATGCTATTATTGTATCAAATTATTGTCAAATTGTCCACTACGCCACACCCCGGACACTCCATACAAAATTATCGTTTTGACAGTCACACTGTAGAGACTGCAAATGTGTGTGTTAACGCTTTATGGTTGGCACATTTGGGACTAGCGTAAAGAAATTCGCATTTTTCTGATGAAATACATCCGTAAACAGCACAATATCTAACCATTTTCTACGAAAAACGATAATCACAAATCCAAAATAATAAAATTACTTTGTCAATTTGATTAATGTTGTCAATCTTCGTTGCGTATCGTCCTTACGGAAAAATGCGGGCCATCTGCGGGGTGAGGTAAGTGTTTAATTTTGGCGGGAGGCGGAGTGTCCGTTTTGTAGCGTTTAGCTACTATTATGTATTCTGTGACTACGCTAAAAAGTGGCCAAGTGACATGTAGCCTTTTTTTAGCCATAAGTACCATTTTTACTGTTAATTTTTATATTCAGTGTATTGCTGAATGAACTTTCTTTCTTCTCTTTCTTTCCCTTCTTATTAAGTTACTTAGCGCTATTTACTATACCTTTAGTATGCGCATTGAGCGGCGCATCACTATCCCACGAGTCGTCCCGCCTTCGCTCCGCTCGCGCCGCGCGACGCGAAGCGACCGCGAGCGTTTCGCATTCCGAACTGGAGGATGCGTTCTTGTTTGTTATATCGCCGTTCGTTTCCACTGCAATTGAGAAAAATTATAATCATCATCATCATCATCATCATTAGCCCATATACGTTCCCACTGCTGGGACACGGGCCTCCTATACAGTACAGGCCATAATCCACCACGCTGGCCAAGTGAGGGTTGGCAAAGATTATTATATTACTCTTTAATTCTATATCTACATCGAATTGCTTGGAAGAAATCGCTCACGAGCGATAAAGCCGCTCTTTATACATCTCTATTATAGACTACCTTAACTATGTAACAAAATTTAATACTTGTGTATATTATTTTTTCATCTATATAATATATAAAAGAAAGTCGTGTTAGTTACTCCACTTATAACTCAAGAACGGCTGAACCGATTTAGCAGAAAATTGGCAGGGAGGTAGTTTAGAGCCAGGAGAAGGACATAGGATACTAAATATGTACCACGGGCGAAGCCGGGCGGACCACTAGTATTTGTACAATATGTTTGCACGTAGCAATGATATAACTCACTTTATAACTTAGGGCGAAGCTGGTGCCTGTATACACAGACTAGTTCTTTGAACTGAGCCTAAAACGGGTGCCACTTATACTTTTTTTTTGTCAAAAAACCTATGATGTATAAGTCTATGGATAAGCATCCCTACTAATGTTATAAATGCGAAAGTAACTCTGTCTGTTTGTCTGTTACGCTTGCCCACTTAAACCTCTGAACCGATTTTGATGAAATTTGACACAGACAATCTTTAGACCCTGAGAAGGAACATAAGCTACCTTTTATTGCGAAATATGTACCACGGGCGAAGCCGGGGCGGACCGCTAGTAAGAGAGAAAACATCAAGGAAATTTACATTCAAAAGACCAAATAGATAAATAAATTTAAAAAATGTGTGCGTGTACTAGTGTACACACGTAAGAAGTGAAACTTCTTTACGACCTTATTTTTCAAAAAATAATTTACTTTAAGCAACTTTACAGAAATACGTCGAATCACGCGTGGTAGGGATAAGAAAAAGATGGCGCGTAACGGAAAAATGTCACGCGTAACGAAAAAATGTTACATTAAATTCTTTTCCAACCCCGATAAAAGAAGTTTCACTTCAAAAAGATTGATACTCATTCACAGATTAAAATAAAATGTCTCCACAAAATCTCACCGGTATCCTTCCGTCTGCGCGTACGTCGCACATGTCGATCCCGTCTCGTGGAGCGTCTAGTGCTTCTAGTGTCTATGGGCATGCGCGACCATAGAGCTTCGAAGAGAGATGATAGACGCACCGTCATTGAGTATATCTGGAATTGATTTTGTATGTGAAATTGGGCACGTACAATGTACATAATATATATAGATAGGGCATATAGTATGTCTGTATTTGTTTCCTTATGTAGAGGGAAATGATTGAACGGATGATGTGCGGAGATGTGAGGAGATTTATTATAAATTTTTATTCAATTTTAAAGCATAATTTGTAACCTAAATGTAATGCACCATCACCATAAAATATGTAATCCTTATGGTTTTTCGGGTTGTCTGGCAGAAATCGCTTATAGCGATAAGACCGCCCTCTGTACATATTATAACTTGTATCGCTCTTATTTTGTAACCATTCATTCATTCATTTGCCTAGTATGGGATTATATACCCGATATGGGATGCTACTCTATTCACAATCACTCTATTTTTATGCAATAAATATTTCAAAATCCATAAATATGAGATTGGGCATGTGTATGGGATTAACATCTATCTTGGCTTTTGAATTATAATATCGTGTATATATAGATGTGTAGAATAACTAAGGTATGTATCTAGATGGGATTGTATGCCCAATATGGGATAGTGTATGGGATTCACATACCCGGCTCCTCTTATTAGTGTTATACAGTCTGCTATTCGCGAACACGAGCCGAACATCAGCGGCCACTTCGCTAGCGCTGTTGTAGTCGCCATTTTCTAGTTTCTGCTGTACTGAGCCTAGGTCCATCGGCGTTGGGATCACTGATAGGTAATCTGTGGAGAAATGTATAAAATAATAAATAAATATTTTAGGGCTATTTTCACACACGGCACGATCTGATCCCATACTAAGCTTTCGCTTGTGTTATGGAAACCAGATGGCTGATAAACTTACATATTTAATTTTAAATAAATACTTATATAGATAATTAACACCCAGACACAGAGCAAACACCTATGTTCATCACATAAATACCCCCCCCACTCAAGGAAGGTTACTAAACACTATCCCCCCCTCCCCAAATAAAAAATGCTATTATCACCCCCATTCCCTACGCGCTTGACTTATAAGCTCCACAACCTGCCAATACAACTCCCCCCTATACATTTAGTTCCCCCCCCTCTTTTATACACCTTCCCCCCCCCACTCACCAGGTGCCTGGCTGGGCTCCACGGGGTGTCTAAACGGCTCAGCATCAGCAGCTGCAGCCAATTCCCTCACTAACGCGGTAACACGCTCCCGCCACGCGCCCGCTTCGCTTTCGCTTCGCCGCCTGTTCGCACTGCGCACGCGTTTCTGTGTACGTTATGGAATATATCAATACGTGTTAAAAATTTTAACAATTTATAATATGCATGTGATATTTTAATTGTTAAGTTTTGCAGTGTTGAAATTTGGGGTCACTGCGCCAGATAGTAAGTAAGTTATAGTCGAGTCAATTTAATAGGCAACATTTGACGTCTATCAATTTTATCTTCATAGGGTGGTAACCTGCTTAAAAACATCGATTTAAGTGATTAATTCACTTAAATCGATGTTTTTAAGATACGGGCTTGAAACATTTGTCAATCGAACTTGAAACACATGTCAATAATTTATGATGATTTTTATTCCCAAGCAATCAATGCATTCGATTCTAATTGTCAGATTTCGATTTTTAGAGTTACGTCTCTGGTATTTAAAAAGAAAAAAGGTTTATTGACACAAAATTGTAGCGACGTCAGTTTTTTAAATCAGAAATTGTTTACTATATGTTTAGAATGGTTTATCAGTAAAATCAAATCCTAAAATTACTTGTATCGGTCATTATTATTATAAATATGTAATCGTAATTGAAAAAAGTTAAGCCAATGTGCAGTTCTAACAAAACGAAATATCATGTTATTCTATGTCGTCGTTACTAGGTTGCGTTGTTGAATTTTGTTGAACTGTCAAATGTTGCCTATTAAAATGGCTCTACTATAGTGTTGAAATCCTGTTATATTTGAAAAATTAAAGAATAAAAATCCATGTCTCGTCAGAATTCGAACCTGTTGGATTGCCACACCACAGCGACGCGACGTATCAAAATTAAAAAGTTTAAAATCCATAAAGTCACTTAAGGCCAAGTCAAGAAAGCCAACAAAAACCTGGTTCAGGAATTAGATAAATATCATAGGGATCTAGAATATTATAAAATCTTGTATGATGTAGAAACAACTGAACTTAAGGAGAAGATAGACTCCTTAAGTCAAATGTTAAATGATGTGAACCAGAAATATTCTTCTGCCCAAATGCAAATTAACGAGCATATACAACAGGCAGATGACCTAATTAAGTTGAGTAATGAGAATATGGATCGTTTTGAGTCGCTGACCAATAAATATGTATGTCAGTGTTCAAACAGTGACAATGAGCAACCGTCGCCCCATAAGTCTGACTACACAGACATACATAGTGGTAAACCCAATACCACAAATTCAACCAGTAATACTAAACACCTTTCAAAGCAGGAATTGATTGTGTTGTCAGATAATATTGGTCAGGGATTTGGCGCTATGCTTAACAATTTAGGGCTTAAAGTTACTAATGTTTGTACGCCTAACAGTTCATTTAAATATATAATCAAATCGCTGGATCATTTCAGCTTTAATAAGAATAATATTGTAATTATATTATATGGGGACAGTTTAAATATAAATAATAAGGATATTGATGTAGGATTTAAAAAAATGTTAGATATTAGTAGTAAGACTAAATGTAAATTTATGTTGTGTACATTGCCATACCTACCTGGTTTAACACAAGAACAAAATAGATTAATTTATAATATGAATTTAAAATTGTATAACCTAACAAATCATCATTGTGATGCATTTATTTACTTTGACATTAACTTATGTATTAAATCTTTTACTTTGACAAAGAATACAGTGTATCTACCATCTAGATATAAGCGAGAACTTGCTATGTTAATAGCATATAATATTAACCAGTCTGGTACATGTTCGGTATCAGACCATCAATCTACTATAATTTTATGTAGTAGTTATTATATACATCAACCTAGGTTAAGTGTTGACAGACAATCTAGCCCTAAGCTAGATTTAAACTAGTATATAAGACAACAGCTAAGCAGTCTTTTTCCATTGTGCATCAAAATATTCAAGGCTTGGCTAGCAAACTGTTAGAAATAGAATTGTTTCTGAATGATAACAATATTAAAATATTTTGTGTAACAGAACATTGGCTTAAACAATGTCAGTCGTTAGTAAATATTGAAAATTATAAAGTAAAAAGTATATACTTTAGGACACAGGCTATTCACGGAGGTTCTGTTATTTTTGTACATGATAGTGTAAAATGTAAAGAACGAACTGACATTGTTAGTCTTTCTGTAGAACGGACCATTGAACTGTCCTGTGTTGAGCTGGAGCGTTATATTATTGTTTGCGTTTATAGACCCCCTTCCAGTGACTATAATATGTTTGAGACAGTCATGGAAGAAATATTAAAGCGTCTAAGCAGGAGTAAAAAAAAAAGTTATAGTATGTGGTGATTTTAATATTGATTTACTTTTACAAACACAAACGGCTACACGAATTGTTAATTTATTTCAGTCATTTAATCTATATAAACTTTTTAACGAACCCACACGAATTACACCTACTTCTGCAACCTGTATTGATAATATATACTGTGACTGCAACTGTTTAGAGAAAAATATTCTCAATACATTGACTTCGGATCACTGTGGCCAGAAAGTAGTTTTTGAATGGGATTGCATACCTACATTTAAAAGAATTAATGTTAGGCCTATTACTAAAAAAGGCATTAATAAATTTAGGAATAATATTAACAAAAACCTGCCCGTACTAAATGATCAATCCTTTCCTAATAATCCTTGTGAAATGTTTAAAAATCTTTTTAATTTAGTACATAATGAATTTGAAAAAATATTTAAAGTTAAATCTTTAAATATTACCAAGGATTTACCATTTAGTAAATGGGCGACAGCTAGTATACATAGGTGTAGGAACATTCTTTATGAGTTATACAGTATGAAGCAATATAATAAAGACCCATCTTTTCTTAGTTATGTTAGAAATTACTCAAAAATTTTTAAAAAAGTTTGTTTTACTGCAAAGCGTTTGTATATCAAAGATAAAATACGCGACTCTGGTAATAAAGTTAAAACAGTTTGGTCTATTATAAATGGTGAAATGGGTAAAAGCAAATCAAGTAACACCATAAAACTTGTAAATAATGACAGGGTTATTGACAAAAGTGCTGATGTTGCGCTTGCTTTTGAAGAATTCTTCAGTAGTGTCCCTGCTACTATTACTAATAGTTTAAATTCGTCTTCAGCACTTGCAGAAACCTTTTTGAGGGACCATGTTGCGGGGTGCAGTACATTATTTGAATTGCGACACGTAACTGCTAATGATATTGTTACTGCCTTTAAGACGCTTAATCTAAAAAATACTTGTGATCTTTGGGGAATGTCCGTAAATTTAGTTAATAATATAATAGAAAATATAGCGATAAATTTAGCTTTTATATTTAATAAATGTTGTGACTATGGTACATTTCCTAATTTACTAAAGCTTAGTAAAGTTATACCTCTATTTAAGAAGGGCGATCAAGAAGACTGTAACAATTATAGACCTATCTCTATTTTACCAACATTAAGTAAGGTATTCGAGAAGTTAATATTAAACCAATTGACTAGTCATTTTGCATCTAATGATTTACTTCACACCAAACAATTTGGTTTCACAAAGGGGCGCTCAACCACAGATGCTGGAGTTGCACTTCTAACACATATATATAAAGCATGGGAAAACTCAAAAAATGCTCTGGGGATATTTTGTGACCTCTCCAAGGCATTTGACTGCGTTGAACATTGTACTTTATTGCGTAAACTTAATCACTATGGAATTAAAGGAAAAGCCCAGAACCTCATAGCGTCATACCTGCATGATAGGATACAGACTGTAGTTGTTGATGGAGAACGTTCTAGCGGTGCTTCAATTAACATTGGTGTTCCACAGGGATCAATTTTAGGTCCCTTCTTGTTCTTGGTATATATCAATGATCTTCCCTATTATTTGCAGGATAGGTGTGAAATAGTACTGTTTGCAGATGATACCTCATTAATTTTTAATGTGGATAGGCATGACCCAAATGTTGACGAAGTGAACAGTGCTCTTTTACACATATCTGAATGGTTTACTGCCAATAATTTATTATTAAATGCCAAAAAAACCACTTGTGTTGAATTTTTACTTCCTAACATAAAAAAGTTGAACAGAGATATTACCTTGAATGGGGAGGTATTGCATCCTACAGAGTCTACTGTATTTCTAGGGTTAACATTGGACGAGAAACTACAGTGGGGAGCCCATGTCAACACCGCTGCAGGTAAGCTCAGTTCAGCTGCATATGCAGTCCGAAAAATAAGGCATCTCACCGATGAAGATACGGCTAGATTGGTCTATTTCAGCTACTTTCATAGCATTATGTCCTATGGAATTCTACTGTGGGGCAGGGCTGCAGATATAGAAACTATATTTATCTTACAGAAAAGAGCCATTCGCTCTATATATAATTTACGTGCTCGGGACTCACTAAGAGATCTCTTTAAGAATACTGGTATACTTACTGTACCATCACAGTATATATTTAATAATATTTTGCATGTACACAAAAACGCCGACTTACACACAAGAGTAGGAGATAGACACTGTTATGGCACAAGGAACAGAAATAGAATTGAAATGCCATTTTTCCGATTAGCTAAAGTTAAAAATTCATTTATGGGTCAAGGTATACGCTTTTACAATAGAATTCCTCATAATATTAAAGAGTTTAGTAGTTCTAAATTTAAAACTTAAGGCTCCTACACACAGTGCCGGCGGCAAGGCCGCCGGGTAAGCCGCCGGCCAAGCCGCCGTGCACCCGGCGGTATACAAAGCCGCCGGCTTTGCCGCACAAAAGAGTCGCCGGCATGGCCACCGGGGTGTGCCGGCGGGTTACGCGGCTCAGTTCGTTCTTATTAAAATAAATATTACAACTGCGGCGGCAGTGCTGATGATTTTAGTATTCATTGTAACCAACCAACCAAAAAAAATTTCACTTCACTAGCGTTCTATGTGACTGTTCACAACCGGAATGATGCTTGACGGCTTTGTGCGGCTTGTGCCGGCGGCTCGTATTGCCGGCGGCATAGCCGCTCGGCATGAACCCGGCGGCAATTGCCGCCGGCATGTGTGTAGTAGTCTTTATATAAAAAATGTACTAGTTCAGAGAGCGTACTACAGTATTCAGGAATATATGGACGATAAAAACCCATGGAGGGTTGTCGCGTAAAAACCACAGGACAGTTCTTTGGCATATTATGATATATTATGTATTTAGATATAAGTTACATATTATGTAATATCGACATGATTAATTTAAAAGAGCAACTATGGAGTTTCTTGCCGGTTCTTCTCCATAGATACTGCTTTCCGAATCGGTGGTAAATGTTAAAAATAATTATGTAATGACGATTCGAAAGTGCTACTAAATAGTAGTCTAATTGAATAAATGAATGTTTGAGTTTGAGTTTGAGTTTGAGTTTGAAGGAATATTGACATTTTTTTTACATTCTTTTGATTTTTCGATTAAAAGTATTCACTTTTTCTTACAACAAAAAAAAGGCAATTTATACTAAAAAGCGTCAAAATTTTATCTACATATTTAAAATCTAAACTTATTATCTACCTATCTTTTCCACAAACTCATCACAAAAAGCTCACCTTATCGTGCAGTGGTTCATCATCAGACGAGTGGTAGGACGCGGCCAACTCGTGGTACTTGCTTACCACGTCTATCGACTGCCAATTGCTGAAAAAATTATATTGTTATTATTGTAAATTCGACTTTAATACATGCGAAAAAGGTTGAATTTATTTAATAACTAGCTTTCCGCCCGCGGCTTCGCCCGCGTTTTCAAAGAAAAACCCGCATAGTTCCCGTGGGATTTCCGGGATGAAACATATCCTATGTGTTAATCCAAGTTACCCTCTATATGTGTGTTAAATTTCATTGTAATCGGTTCAGTAGTATTTGCGCGAAAAAGTAACAAACACACACACACACACACATCCTCACAAACTTTCGCATTTATAATATACTAGCTTTCCACCCGCGGATTCGCCCGCGCAGTCAAAGAAAAACCCGCATAGTTCCCGTTCCCGTGGGATTTCCGGGATAAAACCTATCCTATGTCCCGGGGTAAAAAGTAGCCTATGTCCTTTCTCGGGTATCAAAATATCTCTATACCAAATTTCATGCAAATTGGTTCAGTAGTTAAGGCGTGATTTGAGTAACAGACAGACAGACAGAGTTACTTTCGCATTTATAATATTATAGTATGGAAGTAGGACTTGATGTAATGTGAATAAGTTTGATTTTGCTTTGCCCAGCGCATCGGCCAAGTGCGAGCATGCAGCAGAGACATGTCATCGAACTTTTTATTTATTTATTTTAGGGCCGATTTTTCAATGCTTGGATAAAACTTAATCGTCGAATAATGTATAAAACTACCATTTTAAAAACGTATTCTAATTGCCCGTATTTGACAGTTTACGTGACATTTTAATATTATCGTGTAATACTTTATTGGACGGATAAGTTTTATCCAAGCATTGAAAAATCGGCCCTTTAACACTTTATTGTGCTGCCAATATAACAATAGTAGGTACAATAAAAACTAAAGCTAGGACAATCTTAGGACAACTTTTTGTTTCTTTGACATGTCGTATTCCTCACAATTTTTACCTTTACCGTTTCCATTTCTTGCACGTTCGTCTGGTCTCGGAAATCTTACCTTTCGAATGGAGCTACATCTGTGTCTTTATTTGAACGCGCTAATCTCGGGAACTACTGGTCCGATTTGAAAAATTTTTTTGGTGTTAGAATGCGGTCTTCCCGTATTTATACTACAGCTGTTCCCGCATGGTTGGTCTACCTGGTGTCGAGGGTACCTGATGATGGAGAGCAGCAGGTCGGTG
>CAJQZM010033757.1:4674-15696 GCA_907164665.1 Colias nastes
GCCAACTGCCTGCTGGATCCTTCAGGAAGCAGAGGAAAGGTAAGGGAAGGGAGCAGGCTTGAGTTTTGCCAAGAGGAAAGGTTAGGGAGGGTAGATAAGTTGGAATTTTCCAACAGAAAAGGTGAGGGAAGGATGGAATCTGGGAAATTTCAAAAAAAAGCTGGAAAAGCTGGTAAAAGTGTGCTTGACAGCAGCAGGAAAGGCAAAGGAAGGAAGAGGAACACTTACATACCACCTGGTTTCTATAGGAAGCGAATAAAATATAAAGGAAGGGAGGATATTTGAGATTTTCCTCCAGGAAAGGGTAATGGTAAGATAAATGTATGATTAATTGTGGCGCTTTTTTATACCTATGCATGTAATGACGTCATATTATCACATCATTTTTCGTTTTCAAATTATAAGAATATTACGGTGGTCGCAATAGGAAATTATAGAGATAATTTTCTTTCATGGTGTTATAAAATCGCACAAGCGAAATGTTTTCGCTACAGAGCATATATACAACTTTCCGATAGTTATAAATTTATAAAGAATAGAAAAAATTCGATCACTCAGCGGGACTCGAACCCGCATCCTTCACGCCATTCCGGGGATGATGCCTGACCAATTCAGCCACTCGTGACCCGCCAGAGCGATCGAATTTATTCTATTCTTTCAGTTTTATGTGTCTAAGGGACACACCGGAATGGCGCGAAGGGATGCGGGTTCGAGTTTGATCGAATTTTTTCTATTCTTTATAAAATTTATATTTATAAAGCATTTGAATGTCATAAAACCAAAAATATCAATTTCCGATAGTTTCTAGTCGAGTAGACTGGTCGAAGATCCTCCCTTTTTCGATGGAGGAATTCCACCTTCCTTCCTCCACAATTATCAATTATATTTTATATTTATTTATTTGATTTGCCAAGAGATGTACATCTTATATTTATTTATAATATATATTGAGTATGTGACATAAATTAGCATGCATAGCAAGATGTAGATCCAATTACAGGCAAATACAACATGCATTTTTGTGTTGAATCAAATTATAGCTTCTAATCGTAGTATAAATTCTAATCAGAAAACACTATTCTAATGAGTATAATTTTTTATGTAAAACGCTTTTATATGCAAACAAACTAAGAAAGTTGATGTCAACTTTTATACTATTAAATAATCTATTTATGTTCCCGACAAACTTTAGCAATGACGCTGTTGAAGCCTAAATTGGTTCTATATCTTTTGACAAAAAATACAAGGGTTTTCCTAGAGTATCTCCTCGGAACAGCCATATTAATTTTTGATAGAAGATTAGGACAAATATACGAATTCGTAACAATTTTATATAACAACATTTGATCTGCCATCCATCTCCGATGTTTAAGACTTTCCATTTAAAAAAAACGTAAATAAATGTTTAAATTTCACTTATCCACTTAGAGCCGATTTTTCAATCCCTGGGTAAAATTTATCCGTCCAATAAAGTATTACACGAACATATTAAAATGTCACCTGTAAACTGTCAAATACGGACAATTAGAATACATTTTTGAAATGGTAGTTTAATACGTTATTCGATGGATAAGTTTTAACCAACGATTGAAAAATCAGCCCTTAAACGAATGTGTTCTCCAGGTTATGAAGAAGTACACGTGCCGGCGCTAAAACCTAAACCGTTCGAAGAGGACGAAACGCTTGTGGCGATAGAGAAGTTGCCGAAGTATGTGCAACCGGCGTTTGAGGGCTTCAAGACACTGAATAGAATACAGGTTAGTACTTTTTGTATTCGATTTTAAAACTGTTAAAAATACAATATTGCCAATGTCACTAAGGAATGAAACAAGGGGGGTTAAAAATAAAATATAACTTTGTCAATGTCTCTTACAAATAATGTAGCTTTTTAAAAACGGTTGCAGTTCCACAGCGTAGCTATTACATTTTCGTAGCATAGCATAGTAAATGAATAAATTATTTCTTACTTTCTTTCCTATAGATGGCGCTAAATTCAAAATGTAATGAATTTATAGCCATCTATGACAATAAACAACATTTCAAAATTTTAAGCTACTTATTTTTTTATTTTAATGAAAACTAGATCAAAAATTATGATACATGTATTTTTTGCTTTTTCTAAATATTGAAGTTTTCATTCATCTTTTTGAGTTTTAAAATCATCTCATTCTAAAATGCCGTAAGCGCCAAATGACGTCATACATACGGAGGAATACATTTTTTCCTTTGCCACATACCTAGTTTAAATTAAAAAAAAATCTTGACATTTAACATTTTGGCACATTTTGACATTTGTCACTTTGATTCGTCAAGCTTTGAAAATATTGTTATTGCTGATCCAAATTTTGAACAAAAGAAACTTATTCACAAGTATGATAATGATGACTTTATGTAGGATTTGTTAAGGGGTGCTGAAAATTTCTGGGAAACAAATATAATATCCCAAAAATGTTGGAAAGTGTTAAATAAATACAACTTTTTGTAAGTAAACATAGTCTTTTATTTCAAGAAAATTATGAACACTATAGGCACTATTTGTATAAATAAATAAATTGGTCCAACTCCAATCAAACAAACATCACGCTAATGAGATTAAATTAGAAAACCAAAACACATTATCACGATTTAAAAGTGTGTTGACTTGAATAATTCACAAAAATGACATTGTTATGAAATTTGACACATGCCATACCCTGTAAATGTCAGTGATAGTTTTTTTTTTTACTTTTTTTAAATTAGGCTAAGGCGCATTTTTATTCCTCCGTATGTATGAGATCATCATAACATTTTTCGTTTTTATTTAATTTCTCTTAAAATATGCGATAAAAAAATGAAATAATTTTTTTTCTGTAATCGCAAGAGCAAAATAAAGAAACGGTTTTTTTCTTTCATGGCCTTATAAAAAATGAAATGTTTTCAATTACCGGTCATTTCCTTTGTATGTAACCGCGGGTGGATAGCTAATTTAATATATGTATACATATTAATAATTTGGACGTTTCCTCCATACAGAGTCGCATATCAAAAGCAGCCCTAGAATCCGACGAGAACCTCCTAGTATGCGCGCCGACCGGTGCCGGCAAGACCAATGTTGCCCTCCTCTGTATACTGCGCGAACTTGGCAAGCATGTGAACGACGATGGCACCGTCAATGTGGGAGATTTCAAGGCTATATATGTCGCTCCGATGAGATCGCTCGTGCAGGAGATGGTGAGTGGGGAGAAAGTGGGAAAAAAGTTGGGAGAATAGGGCACGGTTGGGTGAAAAGGTGGTCGGAATTAGGTATGGGTAGATTTGTTTAGGAAAGGCTAGGAAGTGCATAAAAGTGGGAGGGAAGAGGGAAAAAAGTTGGGAGAATACGGCAGGGGTGGGTAAAAAGGTAGTTACAGCTACGATAAACGTACGGGGGTAGATTTATTATGGAAAGGCTAGAAATGGGGAGGTTTAGTTAATGATCCTTTTAGTCCTTATTACTCTTACATTAAGATACACGTTCCACCAGAGCGGTTTACCTTTAGTGCGGCCTAAGACAATTTATCGATCAAAAATGTCTTCTATTGCCCTTACAATACAAGTCTCTAGTTGGGAAACTTCAGCAAGCGTCTAGCTGCATACAAGATGAAAGTCTCCGAACTAACATAATTTATTTTTAACGAAAAAGACCGTTACCACTGTCGCATATCGAAAATCACTCTTTCCTTTACCGTGACCTATTGCTACTAAAAATCCAGCCGAAAATCACTCTTACTGCCCTTAAAATAAGACACAAATTCCCAGGTGGGTAACTTCAGCAAAACGCCCTTGTACATCTATATCTATCTATCTATATTATTTATCTAACCAAAATATAATATTATTTAACCAAAAACCGCTCTTATTCCATTCAAAATAAGACACAAATTCCCAGGTGGGCAACTTAAGCAAACTCTTGTGCCACTAAAAATCACTTCTATTAAAACGAAAATGATCCTTATTCCATTCACAATAAGACACAAATCCCCAGGTGGGCAACTTCAGCAAGCGCCTAGCGGCATACAACATGAAGGTATCCGAACTGACGGGCGACCATCAGCTGACAAGAGAACAGATAGACGCGACACAGTTGATCGTTTGTACCCCGGAGAAGTGGGATATTGTTACCAGGAAGGGTGAGTGTGGGGGGATGAGGGACTTTAAAAGGGGGGGAGGGGAAATAATTACCAAATTGACTATTCTTAGGGATTTTAAATTCAACCTAAAAAGGTTTTATTCCTTACAAAATGACTTTATATGTCTACTTTCAACAATAAAATAATAATTGACTCAAAATAATAATTAACACAACTAAACACAACGAAAACGACCGTTACGTCCGAGAGCCCAACGGAAAGTGTGTCAAATCCGCTTTTCAACTCATTTTTATAACCACCCCCTCGGTTTGGGTTGCCAGTTGGGGATTTGTTTATAACACTATATTATGTATAGTCAAAGTAATGATTATAATTTAAGCAGTGTTTGTATTTAAATTTGATGTCAGAATCAGGCAAAAAATAGAAAATTATTGATACGTGAAAAAAAAACTTGCTTTTATTATATTGCACACGATATTGTCACTTAAAGGTCATTAACTTTTCTGAGTTCTTTTATTTTCTAACTTAGTTGAATCGCATTGTATTTCAAATTAAAACATTCAGGAATATGTATGGCTAATCAATAATATTTTTTTATTATGTGAATTACTTTAAAATGTGATCATGATTATCATAATGTAGGATGTTCTAAAAAGCGCAGGTTGGTTTTGCTGATATGTGGCCATCTTGTATCGTTGACTTAGTTGATTAACAAAAACCTTCAAAGCGGGGTTAGACTTAGCAGAATTTACATACATATATGAATATAGTGTTTTAGTTTAGTGAACTGACTTAATATTTTTCTTCACCAGGCGGTGAAAGGTCGTTCACCAATCTAGTGCGTCTGGTGATCATCGATGAAATACACTTGCTACATGATGAAAGAGGTCCCGTGTTAGAAGCGCTCGTAGCAAGAACGCTACGCACAGTTGAACAGACGCAAGAAGCTGTGAGTATAACACCCTGTATACTTGTATAACGCAAGTAACAGTCTGTATAACATAAGAAACACTCTGTATAACACAATAAACACCCTGTATAGCACATGAAATATACTTTAGACACACACATAGACACACATTTATTTACAAACAATAACACACACAACAACTGACAAAAATAACTTTACTGTTAAACACCCGCTATAATTGTTTCATTGGAAACAATGTGTGATGATGAATTGTATAACACGAAAAAATAATATGTATAACTAGCTTTCCGCCTGCGGCTTCGCCCGCGTTTTCAAAGAAAAACCCGCATAGTTCCCGTTCCCGTGGGATTTCCTGGATAAAACCTAGCCTATGTTGCACAGTGAAGCTTTCTAATTGTGAAAGAATTTTTGAAATCGGTCCAGTAGTTTATGCGTGAAAACCATACATACATAATTACAAACCTTTCCTCTTTATAATATTAGTATATTATTACCGCGAAGCGCGTCGAACGCGGCAACTGACTGATACACAAAAATAATCCTTATGGCATGATTCTGTATTCACGCGCGATGACTTATAGCGTATTTCATGTATAACTTTGGTGTTTATACACCGATTTAAATGATTCTTTTTTTATTGAATAGGTAATAAATTTAAGAACATTTGTGTCGTACATGATTTCTATGTAGCTTTAACCATAAAGGCTGCACACGCGACGGAAGCTTAAAAAATGGAGTAACTTCTCCCGTTTTCCCAATATTTCCCTTCACTGCTCTGCTCATATTGATCGTAGCGTAATAAAAAGTATACTATAACCTGCCCAGGAGTATGAAGAATAATTGTGCCAAATTTTGTTAAAATCCGTCGTGTAGTTTTTGTTTCTATAACGAATATACAGACAGACAGACAGACAGACAGACAGACAGACAGACAAAAATTTTACTGATTGCATTTTTGGCATCAGTAGCGATCCCTTATCACCCCTTCATAGTTTTTTTTTAAATATATTTCATGTACAGAATTGGCCTCTCTACAGATTTATTATAAGTATAGATTGTATACCACTATAGTATTCTTCTATAAACATTCTGTATGACCATTCAGAAACAACCTGTAACTGTATACTCCTGTATAACTGTATACTATATTATACACAAGTGCGCTTGTAGGCCTATCGGCTACTCTACCAAACTACAAAAACATACTATTACTATATACCATTTCAATATCTTGTTTATTTTTTACTGTATACAACACTAGCTGTGCCCCGCGGTTTTACCCGCAGTGCTCCGCTCCTGTTGGTTTTAACGTGATGATATATGGCCTACTAGATTTCCGCCCGCGGCTTCGCCCGCGTTTTCAAAGGAAAACCCGCATAGTTCCCGTTCCCGTGGGATTTCCGGGATAAAACCTACCCTATGTGTTAATCCAAGTTATCTTCTATATGTGTGCTAAATTTCATTGTAATCGGTTCAGTAGTTTTTACGTGAAAGAGTAACAAACATCCATACATCCATACTTACAAACTTTCGCCTTTATAATAGTAGTAGGATAGCCTTTCTCGATAAATGGGCTATCTAACACCGAAATAATTTTTCAAATGTTCAAACAAACAAACTCTACAGCTTTATAGTATTAAGTACAGATTTCAGTTATACACGATGTTTCTTCTGATACAGTATGTATAATTGTATATTTTACACACAGGTGCGTCTAGTAGGGCTGTCAGCCACACTACCAAACTACACGGACGTAGCCGCGTTCCTTCGCGTCAAACCGGAGAAGGGCTTGTTCTATTTTGATAATTCTTTCAGGTAAATATCTCTTCATTCTCTATCTCTATAAATTTTTTGTGTCACAATGTTAGTTAACATACTCCTGCGAAACGGCTGCACTGATTCTCATGGAATTTAGTTGCATATCGGCCAACATCTATTTTTCATACCCCTAAGTGATAACAGTAAGGCAGAACAACGTTTACCGGAACAGTTGGTAATATTTTATATAATTATAAAAAACTAGCGGTCCGCCCCGGCTTCGCCCGTGGTACATATTTACGTTTTCTCTACATTAGAACCATCCTCGTACTTGAAGGAATATAATAAAAAAAAAAGAATTATCGAAATCGGTCCACCCGTTCACGCGTGATGCCGTGACAACGTGAAACGGGTTTCATTTTTATATATATTATTAATGGAAATAATACGATCATACGGTTGATATTTTTATGTGAATAAGATTCTGAGATTTTAATTGCCAACTACAGAAGCTTAATAATTACTGAAATTCAACAAAGAATGGGATAACCGACTTCAAAAAAGGAGGAGGTTCTCAATACCTCACGTCTTTCGATTGGTGGACTTGATAATATTTTTTTTATTTGAAAGCTAGTTCCTTCCGGTTAAATTTGATCTAGTTCTTATGATTTGAACGCGGTTTAGTTTATTGTTAACAAAATTATTAATAATAATAATATTTTTTTTTTCAGGCCCGTAGCGCTAGAACAACAGTACATAGGTGTGACAGAGAAGAAAGCGCTCAAACGGTTCCAAGTCATGAACGATATTGTATACGAGAAGGCGATGGAACACGCGGGAAGGAATCAGGTAAGAAATTATTAAAAATAAAAGAAAGAACAAATATTTTGATTTAAATTTATTATATACTAGTGGTCCGCCCCGGCTTCGCCCGTGGTACCTACATGTTTAAACTATCCTATCTCTCAAGTTGGATCGAACTGCACATGGTGTGCGAATTTTTTTATAATCGGTTAAGTGGTTTAGGAGTCCATTGAGGACAAACATTGTGACACGAGATTTATATAATACTAGCGGTCCGCCCCGGCTTCGCCCGTGGTACATATGAAAAATAGATGTTGGCCGATTCTCAGACTTACCCGATATGCACAGAAAATTTCATGAGAATCGGTCCACCCGTTTCGGAGGAGTATGCAGACTAACATTGTGACACGAGAATTTTATATATAAGACGAGAATTTTATATATAAGATTAAGATTTAAATTTATTATTTATTATACACGTGATCGTGACCGATGATCATACATTATTTAACATAGTTTTAAGGAATACTAACATTTATATGGATGAAAATCTGAATTAAATGAAAAAAAAAAAATAATTGATTAAATACAATCAACCTACCTACCTTACCTACCATTTGCTAGCTACCTTCAATTTTAATTTTAGACATTCAAAAGTACAAAAATTCCCATTCAGATGAAAATTCGTAAAATTATTCGAAACATTCTAACAAAAATTTAGAACTCCCCATTATTCCGGCAATTGAAAAAAAAAAATTTCGATATTAGAAAAAAAATGGTATTCATGATTTTTACCGAAACATTTTTTTTTTTAAATTACGTCAAGCCAAAATGCTGTAAAATACCCTTTTTTCCAGATCCTAGTGTTCGTCCATTCACGCAAGGAAACCGGAAAAACGGCGCGCGCCATACGCGACATGTGCCTAGAAAAAGATACGCTGGGGCACTTTTTGAGGTATTTAATTCTTTATTTTGAACTAGCGGTCCGCCCCGGCTTCGCCCGTGGTACATATTTCGCAATAAAAGGTAGCCTATGTTCTTTCTCAGGGTCTAAAGATTGTCTGTGCCAAATTTCATCAAAATCGGTTGAGAGGTTTAAGCGGGAAAGCATAACAGACAGACAGACAGTTACTTTCGCATTTATAATATTAGTTGGGATTATAAAAAAAATCACTTACTTCATACTCCACAGTATTCACTAACAACAAATATTGTGAATTGTAGTAATATTGTGACTTAAATTATTTTCAAAATTGGATGGGGACTTTCAAAGATAACTAAGTTTTTTTGTGTGTCGTTGCACACTAACGGCCTTACTAATAAAAAGTTAAACAATGGATAAATTTCTACCATTTTCTACCATAGTGTGTGTGTCCTGCTCTTGCTCACATGAAACGTCAATCATAAAAACAAGACAGGTTATTGCAATAACTAATCCATTGCATAGCAAATGGGTAACATTTTATTAGTAAGACCGTAAATCAATAACGTTGAAATCCAGGAGCATGGCATTTTACGTAGTGTCTTCTCGCTACTTTACCTAACTTTGGCTCTCTTTTAAAAGATCTCGAATGACTGAAAGGTCAAATCATATCAAATCATCATTTATTTGCCAGAATGTTTAACAGTTGTTGATTTAAGTGGTAAACCTAGTGTGTAGTGTCCTTGCTTATCGTAAACTAGCTGTGCCCCGCGGTTTCACCCGCATTGCTCCGCTCCTGTTGGTCTTAGCGTGATGATATATAGCCTATAGCCTTCCTCGATAAATGGGCTATCTAACAACGAAATAATTTTTCAAATCGGACCAGTAGTGCCTGAGATTAGCGCGTTAAAACAAAGAAACTCTTCAGTTTTATAATTATAGAAATATATGACCTTATTTATACTGTTGTTAGACTAACTTTTGATTTAATAATTTTGTGGATGAATAGTTGTCACTATTGCCTGTCAAAACATGTTTAGCTGTCGAATACTATAAATTGCCGCTTTTCTTTGACTCGTGGCGCATTCGTACGAATCGTGCCTAGGGGCTCGGACGTTGTTTATACGACGTTTGACCCAACTACCTTCACTTTGCTAACAGTCGTTGACTAGCTGCGATTTGTTATCAACTACCTACATCAATTAGGTAGCTGTGTACAATCGCAGTACATTCTTATTACATTCAAACTAATATTTAACTCAGCGCACCGTGTAATTTCTTATAATGTCATAAACTTAATATAATATTAACCCACAGAGAAGGCTCAGCCAGCGTCGAAGTGCTTCGCACAGAAGCTGAACAAGTGAAAAACCCGGAGTTGCGCGAACTATTGCCTTACGGTTTCGCGATACATCACGCGGGCATGAGCAGAGTGGACAGGACGCTGGTCGAGGATCTGTTCGCCGATCGGCATATACAGGTTGGTTGATTGACTGACTGACTGACTGACTGATAAATTTATAACTTAGCATAAGGAAAATATTGTACCACTGGAAGATACTTGTTCCCACGACACAGGGAATCCTAGTGTGGGAGCAAGGGTTTTCAATTTCTATGCATCTTATATTTTGGAAATAAAGTTTATTGTTTATTTAAATTGATAGACTGACTGACTGACTGAACAACAAGTAGAAGAATTTTAAGAATTCATTGTAAGAAAAAACAAGTGTGAGGGATTTTATTATGTTTTACGTAATCAGCTTAAAACTATATGTTCCCTTGAGCATAGTACATCACGATGGGACACCCTGTAGTGATATTGATCGTTCGGGAAGGAATTGGCCATGGAAATCTTTTCCTTGTGCAGGGACCATTTTAATTTGCCTTTGCCTTGTAAAATATTCTTATTTAACCACTGAATAGTTTTCTGTTTTTCTGATTTACCAAAAAATCATTATTTTTCGCTAGGTGTAAACCTTGTAATAGTGAACACTGTAATAGTGAATCTTTTTTTCTGACGTGAATTACCAAAAAAATGTTATCATCGTTTTAATTGTATTGTGAAATTTTAATTGAATTTTTGTTTTTTGTTTGTACTATCTTGTGGAGGCAAATGTTTATTTCTTTCTTACTTGTTTTTGCTAGGTGTTCGTTTCGACCGCGACGCTAGCGTGGAGGTTAACACCCCACTTCTCACGAATTTGTTTTTGTGACATAAGAAAAAATGTGTTTTGTGACTTACCATAAAATGTTATTTTTCCCAGGTGCTAGTTTCGACCGCAACCCTAGCGTGGGGTGTCAACTTACCCGCGCATACAGTAATAGTGAAGGGCACGCAAGTGTACAGCCCGGAGAAGGGCAGATGGACGGAGCTGGGCGCGTTGGACGTGCTGCAGATGCTGGGCAGGGCTGGTCGGCCGCAGTACGACACCAAGGGCGAGGGTGAGTGTGTACTGGGGTCACGTGAGCGTGTACTGGGGTCACGTGAGTGTGTACTG
>CAJQZM010033760.1:0-10361 GCA_907164665.1 Colias nastes
AATTACTAGATGAATTTACTTCAAATTTTGCATGAATATTACTAACAGGTTGGATCAACATTTAGGCTGTATATCATCACACTAAGACATCCGCCATAGAAGCGGAGCAATGTGGGTAAAACCATGGGGCACAGCAACTTACATATAATTTATGACTTCTTCTACAGAGGCAAAACATATTTACATTATCAAGTTAATGCAATAATGTGTATTTCTTAATCTGCATCATTGTTGAGCTAGTTTATTTCCAATGTAGGTTCACAGGCATAAGGGAGTTTAAGCAATAATCCATTCTTATGGACCAAGTTTGTATATATCACTAGCTGCTCCCCGAGGTTTCACCCCCGTGGCCCCACTCCTGTTGGTTGTATCGTGATGATATATAGCCTATAGCCTTCCTCGATAAATGGGCTATCTAACACCGAAAGAATTTATCAAATCGGACCAGTAGTTCCTGAGATTAGCGCGTTCAAACAAACAAACTCTTCAGCTTTATAATATTAGTATAGATATTACATCAAACTTTTATGTACTTACATTCCAGTTTTTAAGTTTTCTACATCAATAATATTAATAGTGATATGAATTATGAGCAGATACTTTGCTATAATTTATTGTTATAAATATGTTATAGCAAAGTGGACATGTTTGTCCACTATTGCTCAAATCCCTAACTTTATGAAATTGAACTCAATGCTGTTTAAGTACAGTAATCAGAGCATGAATTATAATATATCATTTAGTCACCAAAATTAAAAACCCTATTAGTAATCTGCCTTTACTTGAATGTCACTAAACATTTTTGTGGTTTTGAAATAAACATGAAACTGTTTCAAACTTTGCTAAAATATTTCAAGTTCAATTTGTAGTCAATAATTTAAGTTAAGTATTTAATTATATTTAAAAATACAATAGGCTAGTGCGTAGTAAAAACATTGTTCTTTTAAAAACATGCCTAGGTATATGAAACGGTTTTAATTTTTATTATTGCACAAGATATTATGCTTATTCGGATGTGTACGGATAGATACTTTTTAAAAACGGGAACCTTTTTCACAGTTTAATAAAGTTTGCACAAAACTATACCAAAGTAATCTTTTGCATTCATTAAACAGGAAACCAAAACAAACACTGATGACATGGAACGCAAACTAAAATAATCATAAATAAGCATTAAAAAAGTTGAATAAAATGTAAATGAATAAATTTCGTCCCATAAATAAAGTTTTTAAAACATATGTTTAAGTCAAAACACTAATAATAGGTACAGTAAATAAACTTATATTTAACTTACCAATTCCTGATCGGGTGACAGGGCCACCGCCATCTTTATGACTGAAATATGCGAATGTTGCAATCATGAAAACCACATTTTCCATATTATTTAAAAAGTTTTGCAGGAAAAGCTCAGTCGAAAAACTATCAATTGTAAGTGAAATAGTAAAAACTGAAATGAAATAATATAATTGGCTTTCAGATTTACTCTTTTTTTAATTTTCAGTAAAGGGGGAAAAACAAAAATGTATAATTATTTTGTTTTTTGGACTTTTAGCTTTTAGTAAATACATCAATGAATATTAATACAAATTTATATACCTAAGTAATTATTTAGCTGTATGCATACCTGATACCAACTAGAAGATAAACTTCTAATTACTAGACTTATTATTGCTATTATTCATATTATATTATCTGTGCTATTATATAATTACAATGAATAAGTATACAAATCGCTATCATATTTTATCTGTGCACATTGGACTGTCAAGTGTCAACTGTGGTCATTATTTTCATGTCAAGTTATCATAACCTTAAAATTTAAATCTTTTGCAAAGCAATTTATGATTTAAAATTAAATCTTTATTGTACAGAACACATCATATTGTACGTACAAATTAAGGGTTTGAAACTTATTAGAAAAACATAAAAAGATGTCTACTCGATGGTAAGTTGTGCTTATATACAAACAAAAAATTGTATAATTTCCTAAAAATTGTATCGGCCTTTCTATTGTGTAGGTATCCAATTTATCAGAGAGGGAACCCACAACTACGTGTGTTCTTGCCAAATTTTTGGATGAAATTAGTTCGTCCCCTTCCAAAACAACAACCAAATATTGTGCATTTCAAATGTTCTATGGAAATGACAAAGTATGATATAAAGAATTATTTAGAAAAAATATACAATGTACCTGTAGTAGATGTACGAACTAAAATTACACTTGGTAAATTCAAAAAGGATGTAGGAAGGGGATATGTTGTGAAGGATGATGATATTAAATATGCATTTGTTACTCTGGTGAGTGATCAAATTTTACTTTTATTAGATTACAGGGTAATTGGATCAATTCCCGTTAAGGGCATATATTTTTTTTTACATCATTTCTGACTAATTTGACCATCTAGCACCCCAAACTGAAATCTAACTGGTTTTGAGATATTCAAAGTTAATTGGTTTTTTATGAAGAACAAGATGTTTATGAAGCTATTTATTTATTTATAGCTAAGAGAATTATTATTTTCTTTGCTTTTTAATGTACATATGTATAATAAAAGAGTTCATTTAATAAAATACTTTATGATCTTATTATCCAATATTGTACCTACATAAAATTACTAATGTTGTTGAAGTTTGTCTTCAAAACTTCAATAACTTCACTAAGTTTCAATTTGGTTTCACAAAACAAAAAATTTGGGAATTTAATTTACCTATATAGGATATCAAAAAAAATGTCGCCTGATCTGCAGATGTAACTAAAAATATCTATGTTTTATCTGCTATCCAACCATGTATTCAAATTTTGGGGTTATAATAATTTATAATAAAACTAAAAACTTAGTTACAAGCAGAGGGTAGCCAGTATATTAAAAATGGTTAGAATTGGATGGTTAAATCAGTCAGATATGATTACCCTGTTTAATTTCTTTTTATTTGCAATAATATTAAACAGTAAATAAATAATTTTAAAATCATACAGTTAACCCCTTTCTGTTAAGTTGTTCAAACTGTATTATAATTTTTAGCCGAAAGATATGAAGTTTGAATTTCCAAACATATTTGAAAAGAAAAAAGGTGATCTGGAAGATAATGAAAAATCTTTAGAAGAATCAAAGAAAACATTTAAAAGTTATATAGCACGAAACAAAGACCGAAGTGATATCCCTAGCTGGTTTTCATTATAATTTTTAGTTTTAATATAAAATGTAGCTAATAGTGTTTAATAATAAATTATTACTTGTATGATGTGAATTAGAAATATAAGTGTTAACATTGCATGAGCTTCTTACTTTTATACTCATTGAACACCCTAAGGGTCAGCTCACACCGAGACGCAACGCTGCGCTCACACTTTAAAAGAAGGACTCAAAATATAACTTTATTTTCTACACGAAAAGAGACATATTTCATTGTGAGAATTTAGAGTATGTTGCACCGCGCAGCGTAGCTTCTTGAGAAGTCGCGCGGCGCTGTGGTTAGTTGACAACGATTTTACAATGCACCTCTCGACGTTACGATGTGCTTCGCGGCGCAGCCCGAAATCACTGGCCTCTTTCAGTATCGTCGCTTCTCGGTGTGAGCTCACCCAGATATTCTCAAACACCTATCTGCTGTTAATTTTTACAATCAATTATTTTTTTACAAATATTAATTTGAGACATCTTCAACTGAACTTTCTAGAGTCTAGACCACTAGACTGACTTACATTATTACTTTACAGTAATCTCCAATCTCAATTATGAATTATGGTCAAGTTGAAGTATGTAGTTCAATATTTTTTCCTGCAAATATTATATTTTACTTATAGAATACTTTTTTCATAGCATATTTGCTTCATTTAATTATGATAAATTCTATTGCTTACATTTTTAGTTGTTTGTATATGAGTAATTCATATCTGTTGCAATATTTCTCATCAAGCTTATTTTATTCCAATTGGAGGTTTTGGCCAAGGATTGGATAAATTAATAACCCACCACTCGGCTGTTATAGAAGATTCTAGGAAACCATCTTTTTCATAAAAAAAGCATTGAAAATTAAAGATAAAGAAAATATTATATTATAGGTACTTATGTTTTTGTTAAAAGTAAAACTATTACCTACTATTACTGCAATACACAATATATTAGATCAAATTGGTACCTAGTTTTTATTATTGGTATTCTATTTTTGATGGAAACAAAAATATGAACTCCCATGATTATCTCACTACAAAGCAGATGGTCAATATTATAGTTTATGACTGATTATTTGAAATTTGCTAAAGATAATAAAATTAACTTACATTGTGAATGAATAATTGGCTGCCTGCTTTGTAGTGAGATAATATAATCAAGGGAGTTCATATTGTATGTTTTAATAAATAAAACAATAATGTAACTGTTGCATTTATTCAACTAATAAAATCAAACCATAAAAGTAACAAACAGTAGGTACCTATCAGTATCAACATAAAAAATTATATAACACAAACTTATAATAAAAGGAGAGGTTTTAATCATAAAACCATCTTTTATCAGCTTGAAACAAAACAAAAAGGTAACTCACTACCAGAGTATTTAGGTACTTAAAAAACAAATTAAAAACTTCCTAAAATTTTCGAATACTTATCACAAAATAACACTAATTCTCAACAGAAACCAAGACTTGAAAACTAGAAACTAAAGAAAAAATGGTTTCCTTCAGTTATGATATCATATACCAGCTTCAAACAAATAAAAGTACAACCAGAGTTATAAAATTTAAGAGTTTTTTAACATTATAAACTTACTTAGGAACTTTTACTAGTTTAACCTTTCTTTCTATCTAAGTCAGTTTTTATACACCACCATAAAATAGTCATCAGGATACAGCTAAGCTTTTTTAATCAACATCCATAAATACTGATGAGTGACAATGGTAACATTCTAGAATTATAAAATTTAAGATTTTTTGTTAAATTAAATTAACTTAAGAACTTACTAGTTTAACCTTAACCCTATAAATAAAATTAACACTCTTTTATATATCAAAGTTATGTAGTATACACAGCCATAAAGAAGTCATCAAAATCCAGTTTTGCTTTAATAATCAATTTAGTTCATCCAAAAATACTGATGAGTGACAACGGGGACATTCTGTGATGTCTAATAAGAATGTAACCTGAAACAAACAATTGGAATAAGATTGGAACCTTATCATATTATAGGGTTTATATCCATGTAGTTTGTTTTTAAAATATGAGCTTGATAAAGCTGTCCCTATTATTTTTATTATCCAGACGTAAGGAGGTGCAATAGGCGATAATCGAATTTACTTACTCGAGGATGTTGTTCGCACTTCAAACGAATTCTTCCATGACAATAAAAGCCGCAAGCGCGACAAAATACCATTGATTTATCGCGACGACAAGAACACTTCTTGTTATAAGTATCCATTATTCCTGGGACACCACGGCCAACTCTTTTAGGACCTTTGAAAATCATGCCAGCTGCTGCAGCAACAACTGGTGTAGTCTTAGAAGTATCCATTTTAATCAAAAAGTATTTAAAAAAGTATTCTGTTAGAATTTAAATAAGAAACATCTACTTTGGTAAACGTGGAGTACGTAAATGGCGGGCACTGCCGCACTGGGCAGTCTGCAGTTTGCAATAATTTAAAGCGTTTTTGCAATTTGCAGGTAAGTTTAAATTTGTTTCTTTTTTAACGATTGTCTTGTCATTGCCTTGGATACTTGGTATTTAATAAATCATGGGTTTTTTTTTAATTAAAACATTAAACAGATGTCATAAAAATAATTTTCTTTTGCAGATAACGTTTGTCGTCGAAGCATTAAATCAATAATATTCTATATTATATATAAAAATGAAACACGTTTCGCGTTGTCACGGCATCACGTGTGAACGGCTGAACCGATTTCGATAATTCTTTTTTATTATATTCCTTGAAAATTGAAATACGAGGATGGTTCTTATGTAGAGAAAACGTAAATATGTACCACGGGCGAAGCCGGGGCGGACCGCTAGTCACATATAATTGACTAAATATATTTTACGTAATTATTTGTTACAAACATTACAACAAAGGGGGAAAGGGCGGGGCGCGCGCGAGCGCAGGCGATATACTTAAAAGTGGGGGAAGTCCCATTCAAGTGAATGATTGATGGAACAGTTTGATCATAAACCAAAATTAGTTCTGATGATCAGAAATCTAGACTGTTACAGGTTTATGATTAAATTGAGTTTAAAATGTGTCATCTTCCGGTTAATTATCACAAACCAATCAACAACCCTAATTTTATAAAAAAACCTGAGAGTTGAGAAATTTTTTGTACGTTCATATTTTTAGCTTACGAAAATAATAAATGTTATCTAAGTAGGTAAATCCAATATTATAATTTTATAAATTATGCACCAATTATTTGCATAAACTCAAAAAAATGAATTCGGTGTTTATTGATTACTAAGACCGTTCTGAGTTATCCCTTAAGACTGGCAAAATTAAATTTTTATTGAGCAGATAAGTTAGGCACCTCAAAACATTTGACTGGGTCAACCTTAGAGCATTAAACCAATGCTCTAAGTCTAAAGGGTCAACCAATTTTTATAGTTATTTTTTTTATTTGAAAGTCTGTCTTCTGATTGGTGGTTAATTTTTTTTTGTTAAAAATTAAAACTTACCACGTTCTTAGTGGATATACCATTATGATCTACAAAATTAAGTTTAATATTCATTATATTCGTAATAATAAAAATATTTCTATAGCAGGAAAAAATCAACAACGTAAAACAGATAACATCTACATAGTGTAGGTATTTAAAATAACTATGAATAAGAGGTAGGTATATTATTAAGGCTATCATCTGTCTATCATCTGATGAAACATTTTTATCTTAATAATTACCGTTGTTCATCGCAGGAAACTGAAGAATTGTTTGATAGAGCATTCAAAGCAACCGATTAAATAAAATTACACATAGCGTGTTATAAATTGAGCATTCGTTGTTAAAGTTTCAATGTAAAAAGAATCATTCGAAAATGAAGTATATTTTGCTTTGCTTCGTTATCATTTCGGTCATAGAGATATGCCTCTGTCAAGAGAAAGAAGTCGAATCTACTTTTGGCGCTACTGATCAAGAGTCCTTTCGAGTTTTGAAAAGGGTAAGTATAAAAAGAAAAATATTGTAATATATGTGAATCTTTATATTAACAGCTATATACTCTCATATTATTTAAATACCCGAAATTCTGACCTGATTATAATTATTTTTACCACCTTCAAATTCTCAGATATTAGACAGACAGACCAAATTTAAATGAGACCAAACGGTAAGCTTTCAAATAAACAAAGAATCATTAATATCGGTTCACCTAGTCGAAAGTTATGAGGTACCAAACCAATAGAATACCGTCTTATTGAAATCTTCTTTTTTGAGGAGTTTACAAATATTATTAAGGCGAGGGTAATATTTTTTTTAACTAGATCGTGAGACAAGAGCCCCCTCGCATACCGGGTATGCCCCCACCACCACAGATGCCTGACATGAAGAGTTTTCTACGCAAACGCCGTGAAGCTAAAGGTGTCAGTGGATCCTTACCAACAAGAAAAGGTTAACTTTCAAGTTTCAAAATTTATTTGTCTCGGAATAATTTTATTCTGATGATAGTATTATGCTAACGGAATATGAATTTGAAATTAATGGACTTATTAAATTATAATTAATGCATTATTGACTATTTTTTTTTGTAACGTAATATATTTTAACTCTAGCTCACCTCCAAAATGAATTAAGTAATCAAAAGTTTATTTGAAAGGTACAGTCGGGTCACTCGTGCCTACCTAATTTACTTCGATTCATAAACTGCTAGCTATTCATAATTTTCCGTTATCCTGATTCGAATATAATTCATAATGAATTACATATTAGACTACACTCCCAGTATATAAAAGAGAAAACTAAATTCTTAATAGATTTCAAATAAGACTAAACAATATTAGGTATTGATTTTACAATAAAAAAAAAATGTTAAGACTATGCTTCTTCTCCTTGTAATGGGTAAATTCACAGTAGGTCCATCAAAGACGTAGAGCATTATACCAACTAAGATCAAAGACGACTAACTAGACCATAGAATACAATTACTCCTAGAACTAGACTGTGCACCATGGCGCAAAAACCGCTCGGAGTGCGAGTGAGAGCATTTTTCGTTTCAACTTGTCTTTTTCTAACTAGGTGACCATGACTCAACAAAATAAGGCACAAATTTCTTAAAAGCGAGCGGGTAAACGTCCCGCACATATTATATTGATGATATGCTACCTAATATAAACACTGGTCATCAAAAAAATCGACCCACCTGCATTTTTATGGCAAATTGCGGTTTTCTCACAAACTAAGGAATTTTTTTGAAGTGAAACTTCTTTATCGGGGGTGGACAAAAATTTTGTGTAACATTTTTGCGTTACGTTACGCCGCGCGCGTGACATTTTTGCGTTACGTCGTACTCGTGACATTTTTGCGTTACGCGCCAACTTTTTCTTATCCCTACCACGCGTGATTCGACGTATACTTTCTCCAGCGGAGTAGGGATAGCGTATCGTTTTAACGTACGTCCAATCACTTTACTTGACCGTTTTTCTATTGCACTCGTATTTATTTCCAACGCTCTATAGTGACGTGGTAATATTATATTAAGTGATCAGCAAAATCTAAGTGTTTATTTTAATTCGAATTCCAGTGAATTTCTAAAAAAAGTAAGTAATTACATCTCTTTTTCTAATACTTAGGTGTAATTATGGTATTTATTTTTCTAAGTTATTCAAAATTAACCTCACTTTTTGATTGTATTTTTCAATTTTATTATGTATAGATACACTAACACGTGGGTGAAATTATGGTATAAATTTTTTCTAATACTTGAATGTTGATTGTGGTACATGTTTATTTTTCTAATTCTAAAATATTTAAAGTTATTCTCAGTTTTTGATTGAATTTTTTAAAACACCAACACGTGGGCGTGATCATGTTATTCCAAATCTCGAAACAGTCAGAAATTAATGACGCACGTATTATATATGTCGTGGCCATATCGTAAATTTGCTCATTTCATGATATGACTGGCCATTTCACGAAATGGTCGCATTTCGTGAAATGGCCAATTTAGTTTGGCCACATCATGATGTGGCTTGAGCAGATCAATGATAAGAAATCGTTTCACGATATGGCCAACTAAACGCGCGGTTTTTTCATGATATGATCAAAATTATTTGATCATATCGTAAAATAGTTACATTAATCATTGGTAGAGGCGCTGCAAGCTCTGTGTTTATGTGATAAGATGGCGGCCGCTGGCGAAAATTTAATTATTCGCAGTTAAAAACTTCATAATTCGTTTAATAACAATATGAAGAAAGTCATAGCAAAGAATTTACGACGGTTCGAGTACTATGGAAAATGTGGATATCTTATATGTATTGAAGAAAAAATGCGTCTTAAATAAAATAATTTAAGACGCATTTTTTCTTTTAGGATATATATTTATATAAATAGGAATGTTTATATAAATGAAAATGTGGATATCTTATATGTATTGAAGAAAAAATGCGTCTTAAATAAAATAATTTAAGACGCATTTTTTCTTTTAGGATATATATTTATATATCCTACTATAGTATTATAATTGTTTGTTTTTTAATTAGCGATCCGCTTCTGGCACTCGCCGGCCGCTGCCGCGGCACGCTCGCTTTGCTCGCTCGGCTCGTGCGTTGTTTATCAAAGTCTAACCTAACCTAACCTAACTGTTTTTTATTGCAAAAACGATTCGCTTCTAGCATTCGCCGGCCGCTGCCGCGGCACTAACTTAAATGAGTTTTTAGAATATTCTGAACTTTAATATTTTATGGACTCTTTATATTTTATACGATCTGGCCAAATGTGGATGGCCAAATCGTGAAACGTTGACGATTTAACGATCTGATCAAACTATGTTGGCCATTTCATGAAATGCGACCATTTCGTGAAATGATCGGTCATATCATGAAATGAGCAAATCTACGATATGGCCACGACATATATACGGTAGAACCCCGTTGAGTCGAACCTCGATAAGTCAAAAACCTCCAAATCTCGAAAAAATGTTTTGTTCCCTTCCCTTCAAACACCAAAACCTCCATTACTTGAAATCTCTATCCTCTGTTTGTCGAAATATTCCCGAGTCCCTCCAAGCCATTTTGGTAAATATTTTCACTCTATGACTCGAAAAATTAAATTTGAGCTCTGTATGTCGAACATAGCAACGTTTTATTGTACAACCTTTACAACTTAATCATTAGGAATTTATTACCTCTATTGTTCGAACAAAAATAAGTTACCGACTTTAAGAAC
>CAJQZM010033761.1:0-14547 GCA_907164665.1 Colias nastes
GCTGCGTGGCCGCGCGCTGCACGAGCACGGTCTGCATGCGCGGTTGACCCGCCACGCGCGTGCCCGCCTGCACGACTATCTGCTGCGCCGGCTGCACCATTAGCTGCTGCGACGGCTGTGCGACGACCTGCTGCGAGGTCTGCACGACGACTTGCTGAGCCGGCTGCACAACGATGTGCCTTCCGGCGGGCGACGATTGCTGCGAAGCTTGTACCGTGAGGCGAGGTGTACCGGATTTGATTTCTTCTTGGTTCGCCGCGTTAGAAGTCTTGTCGTTGCTGGCATTTTGACATTTATCTGCCTCAGATTTACCGGGTGATGCCGCAATTAACTGGCCCGCGATCCCCTGTTGTCCGGCCATCATAACGTGCAGTTTGCCATCTGACATTTGAACTAATTGCTGTCCCGGCAGAAGACCCCTAACGGTGACCTTCCCGTCTGGACCTCGAATTATTTGAACTTTTTGCGGCGTAGACTCCTTTTGTGGTGTCCCTTTAGATGGAGTTTCACCAGGTAACTTAACGCCAGTGATGGGTTGACTAATAACACGAGTTGTTCCATCTGCCCCCTTTGTCATTATGATTCTTCTCGTTCCAATTACAGTTTTTTGTCCCCCAGAAGTAGGTGTATTTGAAGTTAATAATGTAGAGAGAGTATTTTTGCCAGAATTTGGTGTGCCTTTTGATTTATCTGGAATGAATTATATAATTATTATAGAAAAATATTAAAGAAATATAATACAAACTCAAAATTTTATTTTATTACTTGACCCAAGGCTATTTAAATGTGTGTTCTGCAATAAAGAATTTAAATTTTTATTAAATTAAGTTAATCTTTCACCTTGTGACAATTCCAGGGCTCGTTTTTGTTGATGTGCAGCACGCTGTTCACGAAGCTGCTGTTCCATTTTATCTTTTATATCAGATGCATTGGCTGGTGTAGGGGCAGCATTCCGCTGTGGTAACTTTCCTGTCGATGTTCGCGTTACTGGCGTTACTCGCTCAGCTCTTTCCCCATATTGCCGAACCTCCCAAAGTTCTAATTTATCTTCATCAACCCATTCCTCAGATACCTGAAAATCAAATTTCACAAATCACAATATATCAATAAATAAATAAATACTAAGCTGCAATAAGAGATCCAATGTAATAAATATGAAGTTTGTATATAATTTCTATATGTACCATAATTATTATACACAAGGTGGCCCGGGAAAAACTTGTCAAGTAGTCGAGAGGTAGAACACCATCTAGGATTCTAGGCTACCTAAATGAAATCTGAGTATGCAATTTTTTGTAGTTGAGCTGTTTCTATTCTATTTTGTGATTTTTCTCTTATTTGAGAACATTTTAAGCATATTAAAGTTAATATATATCGACAAAGATATAATATATAGGTAAATGTTTTCATTAAAAAAGCAGACTTGATATGCATATTAGGTAAACATGCTGTTTTTTTTTTTTATTACGCAAGAGCGAAGTAAATTTTCTTTCTATTAAATACTAATGGGTCGATTACACCTAACGAGTACAGTGGTGAGTCAGTAAATAAGCTCTCGGCCGAGAGAGTTGCCGAACCGAGTGGGTGTTTACACGTATTTACACTAGTGGCGAGTCAGTTCAGTTTTGATCAAGACGTCTGCAATGGATCGAAAAAAAAAAGAATTTAAACGGGTTTTAAATCGGCTGTTACCAGATATTATTAACAAATTGTGGGATTTATTAGAAGAGGAAGATCAACGAATTTGGACCAGAAAATGGATTTTAAGGCGAAATGCCCTTGGAGCAACAAATAGCCTTTTTAATGAATTGCAGTTAGAAGATCCCAAAGAATTCAAGGCACTTTTGAGAATGACTGTTATAGAACATAACTCCATATATACAAAGACAAGATACTATTTTGAGAGAAGCAATACCAGCAAAGGTAAAACTGCAAGTAACATTAAGTTATTAACGAACGAGTGGCTAGTGGCCGAGTGACAAGCGAGTGCGTGTTCATACGTGCCGAGCGGGATAGCGAGTCGCTGCGGGGGCAGAAGAATGAAGCGGGGTGGTGGGTACTCGGCCTAGTAAACAAATTGGGATTCTAGTGACTCTCTCGCCTCTCTTCTTGACCGAGTACTCAGCCGAGCACTCGTTAAAGTGTTTATACCAACCGAGCACTCGGCCGAGGACACTGACTCGCCACTGTACTCGTTAGGTGTAATCACAGGGTTAATACTTAAACGGCAAAAAGAACCAAGTCTTTATTGCTTAAATTCTTTCTTTATTTCCTGGGACACCTTGTATAATATAATAATATCTTACCTGTGGTTCAGTGTTTTGTGGAGATTCAGCACGCTTTCGCTTCCGTAAACCACTACGTATTGATGTTACTTCACGAACAGTTTTCGGCAGTTCCAAAGGAATAACAACTCGTCGCCTTAGATATTGTGTTCTTTCAGAAAATTGGCCTATATGTCGGTGTTTTAAAAGCTCTAGTGAAACAATTTCAGTATCTGTTGTGAGTTGATGCTTGCCATCTGCAGTAGCTGGTTTAGCTGCCATATCATCCCATCTTAAACATGCCCACATCACTCTCAATTGTAAAGCCGCACTTGCGAGCCATTGCAGATTAACAGTTCTATAAAGCCAACATGTTTTAAAAAGAGGTCTAGCACAAGGATATGGCCAAACCAATTGATTAGGCTTGGCACTATGACTAAATCCAGTAACTGTAGTATGACCTCCTTGTCTACACAACTTTCTTAATTCATGGTTTGGCAAAACCATAATAGTTTTTGCTTTACTTTTAGTGTGGAATGAAGAACATGGTGGATATTTTACTGGAGTTCTTTTCTTCTTTTTTTCTATAGCTGCAGTTTGGACTTTTTTCAAATATAATTTTCCATTAGGTTTTTCTGTAGAATATACTCGAATTATTCCACTTTCCGTTTTCTCTACCTTTATTGTTTTTTCTTCCTTTTTTACACCTTTAGTTCCAAATCTCCTATTTATGGCAGCACGATACTTGGGCACATCTGCACTTTTTTCTGGTTTCACTGAACATTCGTAATTTTTCGCTTCTTTATTCTGTTTAGCAGATTTTCCACGCGTAATTTTAAGCTTGGGAATTGGAGGACGTGACTTTTCTTCATCATTCTCTGCATTTTGACCATCAGTATCAGTAAGCTCTTTAAGTGGTCCAATTTCAACCTCATTATCTTCAACATTATTGTTACCAATGTCAATGTCCATCTCATTGCCAACAGCAGGAACAGCACATTCCTCCAACGTATTTTCACTCTTTAATAGACCGCTATTATTCTCATTATCACTTTTCTCTACTTTGGCAGGTATATCGAAATCACCACTAGACTTTCTTTTAACATAACAGTCTGTGTTTTTATTATCACACTCCTGAGCACAAGCAACTGCCGAAAGTAAATCAGTTAAAATATTCTCGTTAGAATTTGAACTTTTGCCTAACAAATACTGTTCCAAAATAGACATTTTATTGTTTTCTTTTGAATTTAAACTTCCATTGTTGCCAGAGCCACTTTTAAGCAATGTCAATAAATTATTTAGTAAATTTCCTTTTTCCATACACAATGGTGAAAAGCACTTATACTTCAGATCAACATTATTGACAGATGATTCTACTTTGTTACATTCAGAAGAATAGCATTTATACTGTTTTGTTAGTGAATTTAATTTTAAATATTTTTCTCTCAATATATCTATATCGGTACTCATTGTATTTGATTCGTTTTTAGTTTGATTGATATTACAAATTGCAGAAATATCAGCTTCTGTATCTTCATTTTCAATATCTATATTTTTGTCTTCTTCACTTTTAACATCAATTTCTTCCTTTTTTACATTATTTAATAAATTTCCAATTTTCTTTTCCTCCATAAATTTCAAATATGTACGTCTAGCTAGAAAATCATCTAGTTTTGATTTTCTAGCAATTTTAGGGTAATATCGTCGTGTTGATGAACTTAAAGCTTTCTCAACATCAATCTCTTCAAAATCCTCTGTATCTTTCTCTAAAGTCATGTTCCTCATTGAAGGTGGCACTACAATGAGTATAAATTTATTATCAATTAGTAGGTTCATTTCAGTCTTAGGAGTATGGATATATATAACAAATAAATGTATAAGAAAAGAAAAAAAAAAGAACTATAACTTACATTTTGCCAAAACATCTTGATCTGCAGAGCCATCTGATGTCAAATATTCATATGTTTTAGGTTCAACAGCAAGAACTTTTATGATGCTGCCTTCTCGTACTCTAACTGCTATCTTTGCAGGTCCATGACTCAGAGACAATTTCACATTTGTGTATCTTTTTTTAAATTTTCTTGTTGTGGAATTCCATAACCAACCCCACTGTCCATGAATTCTATACTCTTCACCTTTTTGCTTCCAAACCTGATAAATGTATGTAAAACATTACATATCAACTAATTAAATGCTAAAAATAATTGTGGCTATAGAATTAAGAAAAAAAAGTAGAGTTAAACTTACCTGATGATGAAGACCTAATGAGTATTTCACAAAATTATAAGCCGTTCGGTATCTTTCTTCTTCCTCGTCTCTTTCTTTTTTCTCTCTTTTATCTAGCTTTTTTCTTTCTTCACGCTCAACAGCAGTTGTGCGCATTAAACGAACATGTCCTAGCTGTTCATGCCAGGCTGGTACCCACACTGCACTTTTTATACATGCCTACAAAATATAATACAAGTAATTTTTAAATAAATTCAATATTAAACCCCAATACATTAAATATAAAATTATTACCTGGAGTACACAAAGAGCTCTAGCAAAGTCCCTAGGTGCTTGACAAAGTTGTACTGCTTGCACCCATGGCTTTCTAAGTAGGCTCCAATTGGGATGCATGAATTGTAATACTATGTTTGACTCTAAATGCAGTAATGTCTGCCGTAGTGTCGCCACAAGCAATGGCTTAGTTGCTGAAAGAGATATGTACATATAAATAAAAGTTATGTGTTTATTAAACATGAATGTTAAACTAGAAATTAGTTTTCTATACCTACCATTTAATAAACCAATCCATTTAAATTCTTGACCTGATGATAAAGAAAACTTATGTGAAATATAACGTTTTTTATCCCTTTCTTCGTTTCTTTGTGGTTTGTTTAGAGCCAAGGGATTTGTTGTATATTGATTTATATATGTTTTAAATGCATTTTCATTGCCAAGTTTAAATAAGTAGGTTCCATTTGATATTTGGTTAGTCTTCTGTCGTGTTAATCTTTCGGTCACTGAAAGCACATAAGATAAAATTAATAATTGAAGTATTTTTTAAAATATTAAACAAAACTTTTAATTATACATGTAACAATAATTTACCTTCATCATTTTTCTTTACTATCATTCTAGCTCTGCTACTGCTCTTGACTTTATTTTCATCATCATTAGAATCATCATCATCATTTCTTTCAGGTTCATCACTAGTAACAGTAACTTCATTCACTATATCTCCATCAGACATGAGTGACATATCTGGATGTCTTTCATCATCATTGAGTCCTTGATCTTTTTGTTTCCTTTGTTTAATTATATTAGCATTCTGTACTTCTATATAAGATTTTCGGTTGCCTTTGAGTTGATTTGTCAATTTCTCTGTTATATCCATTTGACGAAGTATCTCATCTTTCATTTCTAAAAGTTCACGAACAAGGGGTGCTTCCATCTCTTTACTGTCTAACACATCAAGCAATTCCTGAAACTGCTGAGCCGTTGTGTAGTACCATACATCCCCATTTTCAGCCTCTCTAAAACACAAGATTTACAAAGTCTAGGTAAGTATAAAAAACATAATTCATATGTGAATCTAATAAAATTTTATAAAATTTTATGAAATATTTAAAAATTACTAAAAAATTAAACCAACTTTTTCAATAGCATGCAACCTACTTGTGTGTCTTTGTTTTTATGAATTACTAGGTTTCCGCCCGCGGCTTCGCCCGCGCAGTCAAAGAAAAACCCGCATAGTTCCCGTTCCCGTGGGATTTCCGGGATTGCGTCATTTTCCCGGGATAAAAAGTAGCCTATGTCCTTTCTTGGATATCAAAATATATCCATACTAAATTTCATGAAAATTGGTTCAGTAGTTTAGGCGTGATTGAGTAACAGACAGACAGACAGAGTTACTTTCGCATTTATAATATTAGTATGGATTAATAGATATAAAAACATGTCATACAAAATGTGACAATAAATATTGAAGTGTAAAAAATTCGAGCATGATCAGAAGATACTCATCATTGAATAAATGAAACCTACTAACCATGAATAAATGAAATATAAAATATTTTTGTTTTAGGGTTTTCTGATAATAAAATATTATAATATCCACTACGGTCACACACATATGAATACATTCTTTTATCTGATTTTAGAAGTTATGTAATGAATCCTAATCCTACATTAACTTTTCATTATTATTTTTTTGTCATCAAATATTATATACTAGCGACCCGCCCCGGCTTCGCACGGGTGCAATGCTGATACTAAATACACTACAGAAAAACTGTGAACGTTGTATATAAAAACATAGCGGCCCGCTCCGGCTTCGCACGGGTATAAAATATATAGCCGGGCGGCCAGCCGGTACCGCCGCAAACGCTACGTCCCGCAATTTTTAAATCTGTAATATCTTCGAAAATATTCACTTAAATCATACGGTGTAAAGGGCCATATAGATCTATATTAAATGAACAATGTATTCAAGGTATTGAATTGGTTAAGGATTAATGCTGTATTGGTTAAAATCGCTTCGAAAATTAGCCATTATTTTTCGTAAAAAGTAAATGACAAAAAAAAGTTATTGTGGGTTATCCATAAGAGATAGACATATACCATCGCGGACTTTTCTGTAGACCTTTTCAATGTGTATAATACTTAGTACATTATTTTGATAAAACTCGTAGGGTTCAGCCTGCGTTTGCAATGTAAGCGGAAAAAATGTAATTTTTTACGACATTACATTAGAAACCTCAAAAATAACAGTACTTCTCCACTATTTAATGGATGTTATTATACATATAAACCTTCCTCTTGAATCACTCTATCTATTAAAAAAAACCGCATCAAAATCCGTTGCGTAGTTTCAAAGATTTAAGCGTACAAAGGGACATAGGGACATAGGGACATAGGGACAGAGAAAGCGACTTTGTTTTATACTATGTAGTGATTTCATATCATTGTTTATTTCAATTCATCTATTCTTAAGATTATTTCTTTACCTTGTATTGCTTAACTTTGTATACTGATAACATGCAAAACAGTGCAAAAGGTAAGGTATTATGAAAAAATATATTATATTATAATATGTATATTATGAGAATGTTATCAAAAAAAAAATTTGCAAAACTTACATGAAAATTCTTCTTGCAATAAACCAATATTTTCTACCATGTCTATCAAAACCTAAATGCTCATGACGACACAATATTCCCTGTTTTTCAGCATCTGATAAACAGTCTGTAACACCAACAGTTTTATGTTGTTTACATAAAGCACATTGCCAATCTTCTGATGGCACATCCTCTAAGGGTGGATCCACACATTCCAAATGGTAAACAGCAGGGCAGGTTTCACAACACAATAAGTCACCTAAACGGTGACACACCCGACAATGGTCATCATAATGTATAGGAACTGTAAGTAACAGAATATATTTATTTATATATATTGTTACATATAAATCAATTTAACATAAATAATAAAAATAATACCTTCACTTATTAAATCATCACGTACTGGGTTGGTTATTAAAAATTGGTTACATAAAAATTGTAGAACTGAAAGTCGGTCTTCCACTGTGGTAAATGGATATTCACAAGAATTCAAAATCCTAGAAATGTTTTTATCAAATGTTTTATCACTATCCACATACACTCGTAAAACTTCAGGCCAAGTCATAACATCTAGCAGAAACAATGTTATATTGACGCTATCTTTATGATCTAAAGGACCAAAGTGAGTTTGTTGGGCATCTTCTTCTCTTAATAAGGCCCGTAACAACATTATATGTACTTCAGTTAATAAATTACTTTGCTCTTCGCAACTGACAGCTGCACATAGGTCCTCTAATCTAAATGGAGAAAGCCTTACAAGGTGTCTAAAGTGCCGTATTACTTCATAAACACCTACTATTTGCAAAACTGTATTATGGGGAATAATTAAATCATCAGATGATGATGGTAAATCTAAATGGGGTATCTGTCTTTCCTGCTGTAACCAGAGTGGATCTGGACTAGGTGGCCTATTGATATTTGTAGGTTTTCTAGGAGTACCCACTGTAGAATTATAACTGCTAACAGAAAAGTCACTATCACTTGCTGCACCTTCACTAACTGATCCATCCGAACTTTCACTGACACGATCTTCTTCAGGTTCTGATCTATCACTAAATTCATCACCAAAATCAGATCCATAGTGGTACTCAGACTCGTGATAGTCTGCCGCCTGAGGGTTATATCCTCTTCTAGAATAAGCATTTGATAAACCTCCTCTTCGACTTTTATGTGATTTACCTCCTCTCTGTTTTCGTGTACTTCGTTTGCTTGTATCACTTCCCTGTGGCGATGAAGCTCTCGATGCAGAAGGAGTGCTTGCTAATGAACCCGAACCTATGTTTTGTGCTTGTAAATATTTAGGTTTTTTTAATAAATGATATTGGAATTTTCTATTCTTTTCAAAAGTTCCAGATTTTGGGGGTCTCCCGCGTTTTTTGGCCCCCCTCCCCGACATCTCTGCGTACAACTGTCAATTATACACAATTTCGCACGTGTATTGCAAACACATTCTTGTTTACAAAAACAAAATGTTGTTTCTAATAGTATTAAGCTTCATCCTAAATCTAAAGGATTCATAATCTCAGCCTCAAATGACGCTTCCAACAAAACGGGTGTTTCAAGTCACAAAACAATTCTCATGGTATTTTTTTAGCAAAATTACAAAAGTTTTTCGATTCACTGATAACTCTATTAAAATTTTATCTAATTTACAGAAGGCACCAAAAACCTAATGACGCGAAATGTGAATAGGTACATGCAATTCTGAAACGCTTGATTCTGGCCTCCCATTGGCTGATTATTAGACCGCCATGTTAGTTTTTATAACTTGTGGTTTATCGAATTTTTAGCCAGCAAACTTAATTACACATAATCAATTTCACGATTAAAAGTCAGTTGTATTTGTGTCCTTTTGAAATAAGTTATTTCTTTCAAATAATCAGTTAACGCGATAAAACACTCGAACATTCAATACTCGCACGTCGCAAAAAGCTAGGCTAAGTAGATGGCAGCCATTTTCCATCATTCTGTTCATTCTAATTTCTAACAAATATTTCAAAATATTTGAAGATCATGCGACATATTCTTTTTATTTAGCATTGATAAGAAAATACAGAAAATTATGTGAATGGTATTCATCTCCTTGTTAATTTTATTAATTTATTTAAATAATATTAAAATACTGTAATCTGTAATACCATACTAAAAATTTAAAATATGACACCAGAGTCAGACCACACCAGACACATATTTTCAAAAATAGAATAATAAAGCCTGTGTTGTGTGTTATCTGTATAGTTTCTAAAAATTTAACGAGACCATTCACGTTTGTATTTTTAAATTTAATTAAATAATGACAATAATTATCCTATTTCCTCACAATATTGAATGTATGTAAATATTAATTTTAGTATTAAGTACGTTATAACTTATAAGTATCATTAATATATTTTTATTTTATTAATTGTTAATAAACAATTAACGAACAATATTTATTTATAGCAAACAAAAGAGCAAACCAAGAACTAACGATATGGCATAATAAAAATTTTAAACTAATAAAAAAAAATTGCGGAGGCCATGTTTGGTGAGCTCATCTCATGCCTTAGATCATTACATAGATGATCTATGTCTCATGCCCATATATATGTTACAGTCAAAACCCTGAACCAGTCAATATCCTTATTGACGGTTATTAAGGTTATTGACTAAGGGCGTCGGTCAATATCCTTATTGACTGATTTTATCTGACAAAATCAGTTAATAAGGTTATTGACCGACACCCTTAGTCAATAACCTTATTGACTGATTTAAAGAGCAGACATTCAGTCAATAAACCTATATTGACTGAATGTCTGCTCTTTAAATCAGCATTTTCGCTAATTTCGACATTTGCAAGGGATTAAAAACAGGTTTAAACAGAACTTTAGATGTGCGAGTGACTCCGATTCGCACTTAGCCAGTTTTTTTTTATATTGTACAGTATAAGATTTTTTTTATATTTTATCGAGTACAATTTTGGGGGGGGGTCATGTCCCCCGTGACCACCCCCCTGGGACCGCGCCTGTTTGAACTGTGACCCTATAAATGCTGCGAACAATAGCCAGAACCGACTCGCTATTGTTTTACTTGCCCATTACAGAAAGATTTAAGTGTTAAAATCTATTCAGTACGTTGGTTAAAACCTATATTGACTGAATGTCTGCTCTTTAAATCAGTCAATAAGGTTATTGACTAAGGGTGTCGGTCAATAACACAGATCTAGTACCAGTAGATATGCAATGCTATGGTGAAAAGAGATAGATAGCTACGCTTACATTATGTGAGTGAAGGGGATGTAGATACGTTTTTTTTGTCCTTATCTGCGTGGCCACTTTTTTGTTTGGCCCCTGTCAAACCTGGGCCAAACAAACAAAGCAGATCTGATATTTAATTAGTTTTCTTGTGTCTAATGTTCTTTTTGGTGATAAATACATTTGGAAGTTAATTATAAAAGTGTTATGAATGTACTACGTGTACTGAGTGTTTATAATTATGGGTGGTTGCAGCGTATTAGGCTATAACAGCCGCACGGAAACAAACGCCGATGGAATTTCATTTCATTCGTAAGTAAACAATTAAATAAAGATACATAATATCAGAATCATTATAATTGACTGTTTCCTATCAACTGATCATTCTTATTGTTAATATTTCGTGGTAATTTTAGCTTTTAAGTGTAAGATAACCTCAATCACAATGTTGCCTGCAAATGGGAAAAAAAAGTCCACAAAATTGCAAAAAAATGTTTGTCCCATAGTTTTCCAACGTATAATGGCATTTGTATATATGGATTGATGCTAGTCGGTAAAATTGGGTACCATCTAAAAAGCGAGAATATGTTCAAAGAATTTTAACGCAATTTTTTTGTTTGCAAACCTAAATAATCTCTCCTTGAGTCAAATGCTACGCCAACAATCAGCATGAATGTAATTACTTATCTACATTTTAAGAAGTTGATTTTAAATCACAATCAAATTCCATTGTTAGATTTCCCTATAACCCTAAGATAGATTATTTTCATATGCGTTTATTAAACTTTGTTACATATTAAATTGCTTTTTACATTAACTCTCTAGTAAAATAAAAGTAAAATATAAATCTAAGAATTTATATTTTTTAGTTTGAATCTGTGCAGTCAGTATCGGCAACACAAAATGATGATCCAAATTCCAATACCATCAACGAGCTTAATAGTATTAACAGACGTTCGAACTTGGTGCGACCGGACCACCGTACTCGTGCGGTGCGATCGACTCGCCACACGACCGCACCGCACCTAGGGTTGCCAGTATTTGATTTAAGGGTTAACAGCATCAAAAATACGAGTTTTAGTTATTTTTTACGGGAGACAATTAAAACAGCAATGTTAAATAGAGAAAATTTATTTTTGGCATTTATATTTGCTGTTGGAAGAAACAGCTTTTAATAGCTCTTCATTTTGTAAAGCGAATGTATAAAAATCTTTGCACGATAATTTAAAATTACATTTAATTAATTTGCAGCTCCGCCTTTACAGTTTCAATATTCAATCGGTTTCGGTTATCCTTCCAGAAATTGCCGCACAAAGAAAATATTCTTTGTTTAAAAATTACGATTAAATTTACGATTTTTTAAAAAACATTTAAAATATTGGAATTTTCGCGGCCGACTGAGCTAAATAAATTCGTATAAAAAAAAATAGATACACTAGATAATTTATTATGTTGCCAATATATGAAGTGATTAAAGGCGCAAATTATCCCTTTTTGAAATTTTCGATATTGTCGATAGAGGCGAAAGTATTGTAATTTTTACTGATTTTCGTTTTTATTTTTTTATATTATATGCAGGCGTTAGTAGAAGCTCTGTTTAGTACACAAAGAAACCTTGAACTGAGTTCTACATGTGACAAAAATACCACATTCTAGCCACGAAGTTAGTACGAGATATAGATTTTCAAAGAATTCAATGTCAGAGTTGTCCCTAGTAAACAAAATTATATATATATCAAGTTTTTGTTTATGTTTTAGTCGTTAGTTATAGGCGATATTTTAATATTATTCAATATATTATTATAGGTAGGTACTTAATCCTTATAATATGTAATAAATTAACTGAACAAAAAAAAATATCTTAGATTTTTAAGACAATTCAATAATATCAAATTAATACAAATTAATCTCCATTTTTTGTGAATATTTCGAACATTGATCATAGTAATCTCATTAAAAGTCAAACCGAATTCTTTGAAAATCTATTTTACGTAATAAATTCGTGGTTAGAATGTTGTATTTTTTTCACATGTAGACCTCAGTTAAAGGCTTCTTTTGGTACAAGTACAAGTACAACCATTGAAAAGAAGAAAACGAAGAGAAAAGAATGGGCAAAATTATATTTAAAAGACAGGGATTCGTTCAGACATATGCACTCATATCATAAATCTTTGTAGAGTTCTAAAATTTATATCATTAATCTTTTTTCAGTAATAGCCACGTCATCCGACGCCATCGCCATTAATGACGATCGACCGACGTCCGTTTTGTTTGGCGGTAGAACTGTGACTAAAGCTGTAATAGGTATATAGTCTATGACGAAAGCGCTGTCCGGTGCGATCGCCCGGCCACACGCGCGAATTTGGTACGGTCCGCACCAAGTTCGGAAGAAAAAACCATCGAACCGACCGTACCGTCAATAATAATAATTATGTCCGGCGGACCACTGTACACATGATCGAATATGGTCCGGAGCGCACCAAGGTCACGGTGCGGTCCGTACCAAATTCGAACGTCTGTTTATACTTATAGAGGAGTTAAAAGGAATAGACAGAAATCAAATGATTAAAATGTGTCCCCAGGTGCTAAAACTCGAAAACTGGTTTGTACTAAAAAAATACATCTTTATTAATAAAAATAACAAGTTATTTGGTAATACAAAGTTAATAATGGATAAAAATTTATAACCGGAGTAAATTAAGCATTAATTCCATTTTATTTGCCATTAATTGTTAGCATTTCTCTTTAAAAATGTTTTTATTTCTAAAAGCAGAGTTGTTTTGATGCCATAGTTTCAAATTTAATATATTGAAGTATTTTTATTTCTAATTATTTGCTATATATGTATATTAATGTTATACTTTGATACCAATATATTGGTATTAAAATAATTAATATAATGGCCTTGACACAAAAAATATTTTATATTCTAAAATTTATTTTTTCAGTTGCAGAAGCAAAAACAGATATCAGCTAATCGTCTTAAGAAATTGCTTGTTAAATGCTTATAAATATGGAAGAAACAGAAGTTCTCCGCAGCATCGAAAACGGAAATAAAGATTTTCTAAAACTCAAGGAAACGATATTCAAGCCAATTACGCAACTTTTCCTTATGTCTAAATTTCATAAGCCCAAAAGCGTACATTTACGTACGAAAAACATTCGACATCGGGCTACGTAGATTTTGTACCTACTTGATTTTTATGTTCCAATATTTGTAATCGGCCCTTAGCACAGAAATTTATACATGTGTAAAATAACCTATGATAATAAAACACATTGAAACTGTATCTGAATTTAATATTCCTTTATTTGTGGTCTTCCCTTCTCGAATGTATATTATGTATATAAAAACTACAAAGGTAAATTTTCATTAAAAATACGTCCTCAAATTCACCTAACATTATTTATTTATTACACTGAATTGTAATAAATAATTAATGTAAGAGTGAATTTGAGGACGTATTTTTAATGAAAATTTTCCCTAAAATGCAGGAAAGTTTATAAAATGGCAACACTCGAAGATAGAGCGAAATGCACTGAGGTGGCCACGCATGTTCTGAATCTAGTGGTACTAGATCTGTGGTCAATAACCTTATTAACTGATTTTGTCAGATAAAATCAGTCAATAAGGATATTGACCGACGCCCTTAGTCAATAACCTTAATAACCGTCATTAAGGATATTGACTGGTTCAGGGTTTTGACTGTAGCATATACATCCGGCCGGCCAAAAAATCTTGTTTGACATATTGAGTTGTCACTTGTCTGTAACTGTCAGTCTTGTCATCGTGGTCCGTACCTCCGTGTACCTACAGTGGCTGAGTTGGTCAGGCATCATTCAGGCATCCGCCCCGGAACTTACTCCGTTGTCATTCGCAAATCGAATCCGGATTCCGGAATCAGCCTTTGCAAATTGAGGAACCTGTAACCTTGTAACTTTACT
>CAJQZM010033762.1:0-16837 GCA_907164665.1 Colias nastes
CGGTCTAGTAGTTTAATTGTTAAATTTTGTATTTGTTGATTGTTGTTATTATTTGTATTGTTATAATATTTGTTGAAGTGTTTAATTTGTGTGTAAGTGTTGTAACTTTATATTGTTAATTCAAAATGGCTCCAGTGTTAAAACATGGTCGAGGCAAGCCTTTGACTTCTCAAACTAAAGAATTAAACTTTAAATGTCGTTTCTTTTTCAGGTTAGTAAATTTTTCATTTTAGTAACATTGTTAATGTAAAAGTTATACGTATGTTAAATGTGCAAATATTAAAATAAAGTCTCATCTTTTTCAGAGGAGAAACACATATAGTTTAATTTAAAATCCCTTATATATATAAAATAAAAACTAAAAATAAAATGTTGTTTTATTTTATTTGCTGACCATACACTACTACAAACGCAAAAATTTCTCCAAGCTAATTTACCTGTATAGCTTTATGTAGAAAAAACCCATACTAATATAATAAATTATAAAGTATACAACTAGCTGCTCCGCGCGGTTTCACCCCCGTGGCTCCACTCCTGTTGGTCTTAGCGTGATCATATATAGCCTATAGCCTTCCTCGATAAATGGGCTATCTAACACCGAAAGAATTTTTCAAATCGGACCAGTAGTTCCCGAGATTAGCGCGTTCACACAAACAAACAAACAAACAAACAATCAAACAAACAAACAAACTCTTCAGCTTTATAATATTAGTATAGATTAACGTTTCAGGTCTGGTAATTCTCATAATTTGCAGTAAAACTCTCACAAGCTTTTGAACTAGTTTCTGAGTAACATGTATCTTTCTAGGCAAAATTTATGATATTACAAAAACTTATAAACGAGCAACATCAGGCAGGCCAACATAAACGTTGATGTTATTACAGCTAGAAAGTCAGTGTTAATCTATAAAATATTATAAACATTTAGGTATTTTATTGTTATTAATTAATATGAAGTTATATTTCCTGTGCAATAAATAATAAATATAGTATCGAATCGGTGGTAAATGTTAAAAATATGTAATGACGCAGAAGTGCTTCTAGAAGTCTAAATGAATAGGTAAATAAATTTGAGTTTGAGTTTGAATACACTACTTTTCAATGTATTTTCTTGTGTTTGATTTAGCGCGAGTATGACACATTTAGAAATTAAAGATTTTAACGGATTTTAAACGCGATTTATTATATTATTATCCCGACGTTCACTTTGTAGCGAGCCTGGTCGCGGGTAGGGAAGTGAATAAATAATCGATTATTATTTTAATCGATTATTTTTTTTCCATTGTCGATTTTTTATAATCGATTTTATTAATGGTAAACATCGATTTTTAATAAATCGATTATATGAATTTCACAACTTAAATCGATTTTTGTAAATAGTGCTATCTGTGCGATGGATGACAACAAGAAGCTTATAACAGCTAATACACTGGAGATTTCAGTATGAACATTTAACTTGTAACAAGAAAATATGACATTGAATGACGCCTGTATGTTTTTTTATCCCTTTCACACCTAACTTGGTCACCCCCACAGAAAGAGATAAAAAAACATACAGGCGTCATTCAAGGTCATATTTTCTTGTTACAAGTTAATGTTCATACTGAAATCTCCAGTGTATTAGATATAAGCTTCTTGGATGACAAAATATGACAGACTAAAAATATTCATGAAATAAATTAATTCAAAAATTTCACGTGAAAATTAATAAAAATTACAAATGAAAATTTTTAGAAGCATTTTTGAAATGAAACTTCTTTATCGGGGTTGGAAAAAAATTTAGTGTAACATTTTTTCGTTACGCGTGACATTTTTCCGTTACGCGCCATCTTTTTGAAGTGAAACTTCTTTAGCGGGGTTAGAAAAAAATTTAGTGTAACATTTGAAGTGAAACTTCTTTTTCGGGGTTGGAAAAAAATTTAGTGTTACATTTTTTCGTTACACGTGACATTTTTCCGTTACGCGCCATCTTTTTCTTATCCCTACCACGCGTGATTCGACGTATTTCTGTAAAGTTAAATATAGTAAATTATTTTTTGAAAAATAAGGTCATAAAGAAGTTTCACTTCTTACGTGTGTACACTAGTACACGCACACATTTTTTTTACCTGTAATTAATTAGTGATAAAAAATTTTAAAATTTACACCTGACAGCTAACTTCAGTATTATGAAAAAATGGGTAAGTAAGTTTACTGAACAAGTCGATAAAAAAATCAGCGCCATCTGTACTCCATGTATTTGTATATCTATATTCACATATATATAATATATACAAATGCATGGAGTGTTCCGGTACTGGTACATGGTCCGGTATTGGGGCTTTTACCTTACATCGAATAGGTTTTTTCGCATAAAAAGTCGAGGTGAAAACAAAAATCGATTATTATTTTTTTTTTAATCGATTTTTCACAAATCGATTTATTTCTAAACAATAAAAAATCGATTATTGAGTAATCGATTTTTCTGAATCGAGGTCACATCCCTAGTCGCGGGGAGACTGCTATCTTTCAATGGTCAAAAGAATACAAAAAATAAGACTGGCGTATACTTAAATGTATCATTTATTTATTTAGAATCTCAACAGTTGTATTATTATCTATTCAAATCATTATTTACACTTCGGTTCGCAAACATTCAGTTTTCAACTACAGTATTTTAAATAAACAATGAAGGAAAACAATGAGCTATAAAAATAACACAACAGTTAATATAAATTATAATGTTATTCTGGACAACACTATTTATTATTTAACAATAATTACATGACAATTAACATACCTATGAAATATAATTTATTATAGTCTATAAAAACTTTACTCATATTATAAAGCTGAAGAGTTTGTTTGTTTAAAAGCGCTAATCTCAGGAACTACTGGTCCGATTTGGAAAATTCTTTCGGTGTTAAATATAAAATAGCCTATTTATCGAGGAATGCTAAAGGCTGTGTATCATCACGTTAAAACTAAAAGGAGCGGAGCCACGCGGGTGAAAACGCGGTGCGCAGCTAGTGTTATAATATAATGTACCTAGCTGTTATTCGTGTAAATAGCACGCAACATTATTCTAGCATTAATATATTGAATATTTTTTTATTGTATAAAGTTATGTAGGGTGTCATTTGTCACAAACAAACAACAAACACAAACCTAGAAAATTAGGTATTTAACATTCAAGTTCAGAAAAATATTCACAGAACAGAAGTGGCTTATAAAATCAATTGCACAGATAAAATAATAATCACATCAATCATTTATAATCTGTGCATACAAAGAATTTATATAAAGCATCCTTGAATGTTCTCAGTAGTCTGTTTATAAAATCGACAGATTTAAAAAGCAAGGTTAATTAATAACATTAGCTTTTATTTGATCTCCATTATAAACAATTTATCAGGGCTGTTTTAAAGTCCAATTAAATAGTCTAGTCCTGTGATGTCTAGACTAAAAACTACTTTTAAAACTATTTGTCAAATGACAAATCTCAAAGGAACATCGGTAATTACTTACTCTTGGAAACGTAACAATTAAATGATTCCGTTGGTAGGTAACCGATTTCGTCTTCAAAAAATATAATTTACATTGTTAAAGTAAATTCAAATACAATCCTCATTCTATATTTATGTTATAAATGGAAAAATAGGTCTGTCTATTACGAATTTTTGGCTGAAAACGAAAATTTAGATTTAGATTTTTTTTAAATCTACTCCTTAATTGAATAGATTATGATTTTTTCGCTGTTACGGTCCTAGGGTAGAACCATGAGGCACAGCCAGCTTATTTCTAATGAGTTAAAAAAAGTCTGAAACACAATTGAATTTCTTTCATAGAAAAATTGAAAGTATACGGTATAAATCGGCACGGTAACAACCAACAAATTAATATTGGATATTAAATTATTTTTATTAAATTCATACCTAACTCCTGAAAGTGTTAATTTAATTTGAAATACGAACTTAACGACAGTAGGTACCTAATTACTGCTTAATGATGTTTACAAAAGGCCATATTTACTTAAATAACATGAACATATAACATTACCTATAGTATACAGTTCTCTGTCTAAATCAAAGATTCTGAAGTAGGAACCTACGTACGTAATATAAAGAAATTCAGCTTTTTCTGAACAACTCATAACGCGAGTCCGAGAGTTAGCTAGTCGAGACTTTAAATACCCATTAGGTAAATTGTTTCCTGTCCCTTTAGAAAAATGGATTTTACGATATCTGAAAATGGAGTTTCTTTTCTATTATTATATAAATAAATAATAAATATTTAGGACAATTTTCTCACACGGCACGATCTGATCCCATACTAAGCTTTCGCTTGTGTTATGGAAACCAGATGGCTGATAAACATACATATATAATTTTTAAATAAATTTATTAACACCCAGACGCAGAACAAACATCTATGTTCATCACACAAATATTTGGCTTGGAAGGCAGGGCCACTACCAACCAAGCCAACCGGTCAGTCGAAATATGTATAATACGTACATGACAAAAATCGTGCGTGCAAACATACAGGTGAAGCTTATACAATCGTGTTAAAATGGTTTGAAACAATATTTTTACAAATAGCTGGGTCCACACCGGACGATCCACCGCGATCCGATCGCGCGCGGCAGGCGCGCGATCCAAAGATGCGGGCGGTGTGGACGTGCCGCGCGCGATCCGTTTGCGGTCGGTTTTTGTGCCCGCTTCAAAGGTGCCTCAGCTGCGTGATGCGCGCGGTGTGGACGGTTGTGTTGGATCGCGCGATCCACCTCACCATGGACATCTCAGAAAGTCGAATATCTCAAATTCATTAGCATTCATTCTTGCAAAATTGTGTTCAACTTCATCTGAAACTAACTCTGCGTACAGCTGAGTCCCAGATTCCAATCGATTTTTGTAAAATTGTTTCACCCAAAACCGTCGATTACTTTTTCATGATTTTTTGCGCAAACATTTAAGTATAATAAAAGTTACTGCTGCAACGGCAAGACGCCGCCGTTGTACGTGTGACTCCATATTGTACAAGAGTTAGACTGGCTGAATCACGGATCGCCTTAGGATCACTTGGAGCGCATATTTGGGATCGCAAGTTTTTAAAGTGGATCGGCCTAACACGATCCACGATCCATGCTCCGCGATCCTGGATCGCGGATCGCGGGATCGCTGGATCGTCCGGTGTGGACCCAGCTATTGAATTGTCTGAACCTACAAGTCAATTATTTCTTAATAAATAACTAAATTTACTCTTATTTACCGAGCAATAAAACACTTTCATGCTAAAAATTCTAAGTACCGAATGTTTATAAAGCGAAATGATTAGTCAAAAATCAAGCAGAACTTAATTCAATTTAGTAATATTCATAATATACTTCTTGAATACGAATAATCTTGCTCGTATTCAAGACTTCTGAATCGAAAATTAAATTCCAAGATTAATATAATCCTTTTATACTTGCTATATAAGACTGCTTAATAAAACCTTTTCTTATTTGACAATATCAAAATGGAAGAAAAGATGAAAGGTTTTCTTTCACACCCCATATAATACTTGAGTGAAATTTGCTCTTTATTAATTTGTGAAGATGTTAACATTATATTTACACCTACTCGGCACGGCGAACCTTGATCCCTATGACAGTTCGTCTTAGTGATTGCTCGTATAATAGGTCGTGTCGATACTTTACTATTTTATAGGCAAAGGCGTGGCTTGCATTCAGCCACGTCGTTAAACATGTTTTTTACAAATATTATAAACTAAAATTTTTAACGTCTATAATGTTGTTGTTGTATTGATTTAAGTTTTTTAGCATAGATTAAGTAGGTAAGTAAAACGAAAGTTTTTCAAAACATAAAAATTAAAAATGCACCTTATCATTTTCTCGTAATTTTTAACCCGTTAAATACGTATGCGCTAGTGTATATTTTATCATGAAAATGGATGTCCCAATTTAATTTGTCTGAAAAACTTTTGTTGTCATAGGTAAATGGATATTTTTCAGGTATAGTCTCACTATTTGGTTTGATTTTTCGGTTTTAAAAATATGTACTCATTTCCATTATCGACACTTGTTTATACGATAAATGCCAACGATGTAAGTTTTGCAGGACGTAAACGTAAAGTCAGATTGAAATAATTTCTCGTAAATGTTAAGAATTGTTATAATTCCAACGGAATATCATTGTTATGGCATAAAGCTACGTAAAAATTAATAAATGCCATTTTTAGACGCCTCCAATACGTTTCTAATTTAATGGTGACGCCATTACAAGTTTGTCTCTTGAGAATAACAGCTGTCAGTGTCATAGGAATCATCATTCGCCGAGCCGAGTATAGTAAATGTTCATCTCAATTGTATCAAAGAACAAGTAGCATTTAATATTCTTAGATACATTTTTAACTATTTAACCCCAGTCAAATTAGCAAAACGTACAAAATTGTAGGTTCAGGATTAATTTAATTTTCTGACGTCAGTTTATGTTGATGAAGTTTTGGTTAAACATTTAAACTCGATTTATGTGGATCTAGTTTAAGTGTATAATAATTAGTGATATCAGTATTAACTTATTTTCTTGCTGTAGGTATAATATTTATTTCTAGTGTATCTCAAAACGAAATAATTTTTTGTTAATAAAAACAAATAATTTTCTACATAATGAAGAAGTATATAAAGAATGCATTATTTAGAGAAATTATAAAAAAATGTTTTAACTCGACCACTCAAACACTCGTGAAAATAGATATAGATCGTGAAAACAGAGTTCAAGCATGGACAAATAGAATCTAGAGTATATTTGTCTATGGTTCAAGGGACCTTTACTTGTATACTAAGGAGAAAAGGGCATAAAACTTTTTAGACAACTAAATTTTAAGAAATTGCATATAAAGTCAACTATACCTATCCTTTTAGTTATGATTGTCTTGCTGTTTTATGTTTATTGTTTTTTTTTAATCATATAAGTACCTAAGATCACAATATCTTTAATAATAAATGCTTAAAATTTCTACCATATGTCACAATTAACTGTGAAAAATGAGAAAATAAAAGGTTTTTCACATTATACGAAACTCCGATGAATATTCGAGCAACCGCAAGAATGTTTCAATTAAGAAATATTAGAAAAGTTTTGGATTCCGCTAACTTATATAATACTCGTACAAAATGGCTCTGGTTAGTATTATCTTAGAAAAATCGCGCTATTATACAAACTTAGTTGTGGTTTGTTTCAACTGAACAATAGGTACTGAAAGTTTGTAATTGTCCACGCAACTCTGCAGCAATCATTTATTACTTACATCTTGCAACTTGCTTGTAAGAGTTCTTACAGACGAACGGCAAGTTGTGAACGGCAGAGGCTACTCCAGCCGTCGCCACCTGTCGACGGCAGTCGTCGAGGCGTCGGCGGCAGTTGTCAATACGACGACAGGTCTTACATCTACATATAAAGTTGAAAAGACTGACGTACCTACCTTTTTCTAATAATGTAAAATTAGATCTACATTGGTATCGATAGTTTTAAAATCAAGCTCCTTACTAACTATTTTTTTCAATTGGACCGATATTAAGTATAAAGTTTGCAATTAAATTGTTAAAATTTATTTCTCTATACTTCTGAAACTATAAAAAGATTGGTTTTGGATTAATAATTTGTAAAATGTAGGTAAATTGTAAATTCACTAGCTACCGAAATATTTTCTCTCAGAACGTCGTGCTTTTCAATGCGAAATGAATGGAAACTGAAAAATACCCTTTTTCTAGTAACAAAACAGGAAATTCTAGATTATTCAGCGCGCTAGCAGTCCGTCAATCTCATGCAAGATTCAGCGTACATGCTCTCCAGGTCTGACATTTATTAATATCGTATGCAGGTATTGATCAATATCCATTGCTATCCATTGCTGTTTTTGACACGTGCGTCTTAAATTACTTACGTAGATAGATAGCAATGGATAGCTTGTTTACCGTTATCGTTGATGTAATGTGTTACAATTTATGGGTTTATTTGTTGTGCTTTTACTGCCATTTTTAAGCGGGTTATAATATTATTTGCTTTGTAATTAAGTATTTATCACCTACATAGAGAATGGTCAATTGGCTACATGATACATCCCATCTACCAATCTGTAATATGTCTCGGTCTGGCAGGATAAAGAAGGCTGATCACCTACTCGTCCCTACAAAGATAATCGATCAGTGAAACGGATGTATGCATAATGCATCTGCCCCTTACCCCGCTAGGGGACACGGGACTTCACTTACTACATCTACCAACCTACACTCGGTCTGCGTGATGGATTATGGCCTGAACCCTCATAGGAGTTCTATGTCCCTGCAGTGGGGACAATATAATGATGATGGATGGTGATGAAAAAAACATCGGTCGATATAATGAATGAATGAATACTTTATTGCACACACCAGATGAAATAAATTACATAAAGTAAGATACAAACAAATTGCACAATAGGTGACCTTATGGCTACAGAGCCATCTCTTCCAGGTAACCCAACCAAGGAAAACATTAAACAATAATAAATTACGAATACAAGTAGGCGGTGTATAATAAGTATAATAATAATGGTGCCTGTAAATATACCTAATTGTGACTTAAATCACGTGATTTATTCAAATGGGACCATTTTTAGTACTCTAGCCGAAATAGATAAATGTAAACGGTTCAAATCCGATAGGAGTTTAAATACATATCACATTATACAAAATTACACTATAAATTTTGTATATTTCTTTGGAAGCAGTTCCAATAACACTACATATTTATTAGACTCTAGATAAGTATCTATAAGTGTCTATAACTGTTTCAAATTTATAACCTCTTTAGAATTTGAATGGAAAAAAAATAAAAAAATAAAAGATAAAAGTACATTAATATAAAATCAATCAGAACATAAAAGATACAAAATTTGTTACGTGACCCAAATGGGCTTTATTAGTACTGAAAGGATATCTGATTCAATGAAATAAGATTTAATCTATTGGTTCTAATCAGTTCTTTATGAGGATTCTTCTATCTGATATTAACACTGATTCCCTTATTAAGGTAAATTTCCTTCAGTTAATTATAGTTTTTATAGTAATTTGACTTCGTTTGCATAAACTGTCATTTTTTTCACGTAAACTAGCCGACTAATTTACGTTTCAGGATCTGCTAGTGAAAGTTACTTTAATATAAGAGCAAACGTTTCGGAAATTATCCAGACCAAAGAACATAATAATAATATGTTTGAGTAAGCAATAATAAGCTGTTATTTTTTTAACTAATTTAAATTTGACTATCCAACTTAGGGCTGATTTTTCAATCCTTGGTTAATACTTATTCGTCGAATAACGTATTAAACTACCATTTCAAAAATGTATTCTTTGCCCGTCTTTGACAGTTTACGGGTGACATTTTAATATTATCGTGTAATACTTTATTGGGTGGATAAGTTTTATCCATGGATTGAAAAATCGGCCCTTATAGAATAGGATCGACTTGGCGACAAATTGTGACGTCACAACAGGAAATTCAAACCAATCAACAATTGATATTTAAATTTGTTGTAAGATTTTAAATGACATTTAACCTGTGCATTTAACACATAAAGGTAATTGACATTCCTATTTTTGATTGACCAGCGACCAGCACATATTCATTATATTCAGTTATTTTGGTGTAAAGAAAAAAGCGAAAGAATATAGAAAACTTCGTTGTGACGAAAATAACAGACTTCCTCAATCCCCTAAGTATAAGACCACACAAGCGTGTTTCTCTGGTCAGACTATGTAATATATTATTCAAATCACGTCGATCCTTCAAACAGGTACTGTATGAAAATCTTCTCTTATATATAAAATTCTCGTGTCACAATGTTAGTCTGCATACTCCTCCGAAACGGGTGGACCGATTCTCATGAAATTTTCTGTGCATATCGGGTAAGTCTGAGAATCGGCCAACATCTATTTTTCATATGTACCACGGGCGAAGCCGGGGCGGGCCGCTAGTGTTATTATAATAACAACGAACGAACAAAAACTTTATTACAACGCATTGGGGGAATCTGTTATTCTCATACTTTGACACAAAAATACGTATGTATTTGGATTGATTTACATGATTCTACCACATAACATAATAGTTAATACTATTTTATTTTTAACATATGATTTAAAATTTACCTGAATATCATTTACCTTAACGTCCGCAAATTATTGAATTACATATTAGAAGTGTAAGTATAACATTATTTACTTACGTATAGGTACGCAAAATAATTTTTCATTAGATTAAAAAAAATATACCGGCCGAATTGAGAACCTCCTCCTTTTAAGCTATTGCATAGCTTCTATCGCGGGCCTTGAGCGCGGGGACCGAATCCAGAAATTCCGTAACGAAAAAACCTCACGCTCCCCACTCCGACGGGCACGGAGGTGTGGCTTGAAGGCATAGCATGCAATAGCTTTACCGCGGCAGTCCCAGAGTGCCACACAACTTTTTTTTAAGTCGGTTGAAGAAGGGAAGTCCCAAACAAAACTGCTAGACTTGCCATTCAAAATGTCAAAGTTATTTGTTACGTAATATGTTTTCAGTGTTGTGACTCAAAAGCTTAACACTGTCATAAAATTAACATGACAGGACTATAAGTTGACCCTTTGATCAGAAGCGTAGCGTGCCTTGGCGGGGCCCCGTATAAAAATTTGTTTGGGGGCCCTTAGGAAGGGTAAAGATTTCTCACAAAAGAAAAAAAAATGTTTGCATAAAATTAAAAGAAATATTTATTCATCATAATTATCTATCTGTCACTTATTCCAAAATTTTTACAAACAATTCAAATTAAATATACCTACACACAGGAGGCCAGAAAATTGCTTTTTTTGACTTTTGTCATTTCTGAAAAAAAAAATTTGGGAAGTTTTTAGTAATTTTTGCTTACGCACGTTAGGGGGCCCCCTTGGCGCGGGGCCCCGTATAATTGATACGGCTGATACCGCGGTAGCTACGCCCCTGCCTTTGATCACGCGTAGACCTCCCAAGGGTAGTTAGTAGTTATTGTAAATCCCTTTCTAAAAGCAACTTCAACAAATATTTGTTATAGAAATTTACACGAACACATTACCTATCAGTAATCTATTGTTATTACTTACTAGCTTTCCGCCCGCGGCTTCGCTCGCATAGTAAAGAAAAACCGCGTAGTAAACGTGGAAACGGGTTCCATGAGATTTCCAGGATAAAACATTATCAGGTCTCAAACTATATATGTACCAAGTTTCATCTAAATCGGTTCAGTGGTTGATGCATGAAGATGAGATAGACAGACAGGCTTTCTTTCGCATTTATTATATTAAATTAGGATAGAAATTCACACGTACACAACATTATGAGTAATCGATTGTTATTAGTTATCAGACCAAGGTTGTGACCTATTTTAAACATTTATCAAACAAAACACGCCAGGCACAAAATCTTCGTTTTCGTTATAGGCCATAAGTCTTTCTTTTATAAGCAATAAATCAAAGCAAGCCGCGTATTTGCGAACATACGGATGTTGATACAAGTTGTTATTATACTGAAATTGGGTAAACAGATATGAATTACCATACATAATTATGCTATTAATTGGAAACGTAATTAATTCTTAGTCATAACCATCACTATATACGAAACATCTGTTAATCACTACCTAGTATAAAACAAAGTCGCTTTCTCTGTCCCTATGTCCCTTTGTAAAAAACTACGCAACAGATTTTGATGCGTTTTTTTTTAATAGATAGAGGGACTCAAGAGGAAGGTTTTAGTATATAATTTATTTGGTTTTAGACAAAGCGGGCGAAACCGTGGCGGGTAAGCTAGTAAAGTATAATTAATGAATTACAAAAGTTGCAAAAGCATTTCGATCTTAGTACATATAAACAAAGGTTATTAAGAATCACTACCTACATAATATTGAACATCTTGACTACGCAACGGATACTGATGAAGTTTTTAAGCTAATTTGTTAAATTTTCTAAAAAGCGGGTGAAACTGCGCGCGAAACGCTTGTATAATAATAAAAATTCTATGCATTGCTTTTTGGTACGAAATTCTACGATGAAAATGACTAATTGTTATTTCACTAATTGTAAACAAGTTGTAAACAAAAAAATATTTTTACAATTACAATAAGTTCATATGAGTTTAAATGAAGTTTCTGAACAACAATAACATAATGTTACAACCATCCAACCTTAAATAGATAACCAACTAAATAGGCACATTTCAGTGAACATGTCCAAATAACCTAGACTTGTTGAACACGTATTAGCACATAAATCCAAAGAGTCTGTGAGTGCCTGCGACAAAAGACCACGAAAGCTAAGCCGCAACCCATTCAAACTACTAAATTGCTAACTAATCCTTGTTCACATCTATTCATAATTATATGTTATATGCGATTAAAACCTCTCTACAGAAAGTGCTTATAATAGGAAGATAATTATAGAATTAATACCTGAATTCAGAATATTCTTTAATCAAATATGAAGCAGTTTTTCGTATAAAATGTTCATAGACGAATTACTTTTGAAAAGTATAATAAAAAGACGGTTATGATTCTAGAATTTACGTCAAAATAGTAGTATTATATAGATATAGTATTATATAAATGCTTCCTATTAACAATATTGGTATCGCCATAACAAATAAACGTGATGGCTGTCAATAACATACAAATTACACATTAATTATAATCAAGCGTATTAGTTTTGGCTTTGGGTATTGGTGTTGCAAATATAGTAATTAGTTTATATAGGTTTAAGCCTAAACTAATTGATTGGAGCAGACGTTTATTTATACGAATATATGTAGCTGAAGAGTTTGTTTGCCTATCAGTGATAGATAGTCTATATATAAGGACAAAGGATATATATAGGCTATAGAATATCGACATATTCCATGGGTGAAACCGCGGGTCACAGCTAGTGAATGATATTCTTATTTGTCTAAGCGATTGTATAATAAGATCTTCAACTAACAGCTAGCCCTGGCTCCGCACGAATTAAAGGGTAAAAAACAGCATAAAATGTACTCAATAAAGATAAGTTTTTAATGATTGGAGAATTTTTAAAATCAGATATGTATATTAAGTTAAATGTAACAAATAAAAAAATATTCCTCTTTTTAATATTAGGTAGATACTTATTACTGTAGATACATATTATGTAGCAATCTTCAAGTATTTTGATTCCTTATAATCAAGATGCCTTGGAGTAAGACTTTCATAGTTATACAAAGTTTTGAAGTAGATCTTGAATATGATGAAACGAGCGTTATGTAAACTAGGAAACTGTTGACTTAGTCATAACATAGGTGATTTAATTCTCTTCTCAAGGAAACATTTTATGTTATATTGGAACTTTCTTATTATACGAAGCTAAGCATTCATAGTTATAAAGGTTAATGAAATTAATCCAGGAATTAGAGTTTTAATAATCTAGATAAATATTTTCATATCTTAAGAATTAGCATAAGTACATACATACATCCCTATTCCCTATTAATAACTTTAAAACACGTAAACAAATCTAAATGAAAATACTTAAAAATAACATTTTGTTTACACTGTCTTAACTACAATTCTGTACCGAAATATCTATAAATATATAGGTACCTTTTTACCTGAGGAAAGTCACTTTTAATATTTCAATTTTTAGATTTTACGGCGCAGTCGAGTACAAACCGCTTCTTATTTGACAAAAAAGGTTCATTAATTCCAATCTCAAGTTTTTCATTTACCACAGAGCTTGATCTACGTAATGAAAAATCCCTTTTAGTAGCTTTGTATTCAGTGACATAAGTGAAACAAGGGAACAATAGATTTTTAACAAAGATGTCTGAAAAGCGAGAAAATGTCTTGCGGGAAAACTGTGATAGAGGAAAAGCTGAATGTACGAAAATATACATGATAGCGATTATTTTCCATAATGGCTTTGGTGAGAGATGCTAAATTTATTCATCTGCATTGGTGGAATACATTTTCTCTATAAATAGATGAACAATTTCTCAATATACGAGAATATGAGCCTAATTTTATTTAAAACTAGCTGTGCTCCGCGGTTTTACCCGCAGTGCTTCGCTCCTGTTGGTCTTAGCGAGATGATATATAGCTTATAGTCTTCCTCGATGAATGGGCTAGCTAACACCGAAAGAATTTTTCAAATCGGACCAGTAGTTCCTGAGATTAGCGCGTTCAAACAAACAAACAAACAAACAAACAAACTTCAGTTTTATAATATTAGTACAGCAGCTTTTTAAATTACATCTACCCAACAATTTTAAATAGCAATATTACATAATGACTGTATTAAATACATTATGGGATGCTTATTAGACAAAAAGGTAGGTCACAACAATATTACCTAACTTGGGTAAAATAAAAATTACTGTTTTACAGTTGGTACGTTTAAATACACAACTAAAAAATAAATGCAAATGAAGCCTTCCTTCTTTAAACATTACACATACAATTCCCTCGAATGTCTAAGTACATCGTTTTAGTTTCATCACAAATAATGTACCTAAGTTTTTAATAAATAGGTACTACACAAGTTTTCCATACATAATACTTCTCGTGAAATTTTTAACGTGAAAATAAAAATATCAAGTACTGCAGTCTTATAATTACCGTACGTTTATTTCTATATAAATAAAACATTATTGTTGATCAATATATTTACATTACATATGAAATTCGCTACCGTTTTGCAATTAGGAGGAAATAATTAGAGCTTACCTTGCATTAACTTTCCCACAATAGGATTAATTAAAAGTTATGCGAATTTAAAGTTGTTCCTATAATCTACCGGATAATATTACTAGGAAAGTTAAACGCAGGGTTCCGTTGAATTGTTACACCTGCCCCTGTACCAAGATGTCTTACATAGCAGTGTTATTCCCACTGTGGAAAAGGGACAGCGCTATATAGATCGTCTAGCGCCATCTCTTTCTCACAGTGGAAGTAATACTGCTATAAGACGTAATATCAACCCACCTGAAACTGTATAAAGTTTCTTGTTTCTAGGACAACTAACGGTTACGGCTAATAAATTATATCTAAGTTTATGTCCCTTGATAAAAAAGTAAATAGATATTTTTCTTTTACTTGTTTGTTATAGCGACACAATTCTGGGTATCTATAACATTAATGCGTATATGACGTGTATGTACAAGTGGTAAATTTTTTTTATACATTTTTAAAAGCAATTAAGAAGAAAAAAATTTCTTCCTTATAGACACGGAGACATAATATATTATATATTCGTGAACAGAAAAGATTTGTAGTAGTATTTATATATTTTCTAGAAGTAGCCGAGACACTTCAACAGAGAAATCAAACATATAATATTAATAACCTCTCATGCCAATCAAATCGACAACATTCTGTTTTCTTACAAAATTTACTTCCCGAAAACACATCTGGACTTTTTCACTCGTAAACGTTATACGTATGGAAAACGGATACATAACAAACGAAGGAAAATTTAATTAATAATTTAAACGCTCATGGAGTTTGGAACTAAAATTAAACAAAACAAATTAATCAACTTATTCTTTGTTACATTTTAAACGTGAACACAATACAAAAGTACTAAGTTAAGGCTCGTTTGTATTCAGGCATTCAACATTTTCACTTAATTATAAGAAAAGAATAACCTGTCAGCTGTCGGCTGTCTAGCTTTCCGGTTACTCACGTACCTGCCGCAGGGGCAATATTGGAACAATCTCAGTTTCACGGCGCGCGGTTGGAGCAATTACAGCTGTTCTCTAAATTGCCCCCGCTTGCCTATACACATTACAATAAAGGAGCCAATATTGCTCCTGCTGCAGGTAAGTGAGTATGTAGCTTGTAGTATGGCTTTATGTAGTAAAAATCCATATTAATATCATAAAATACAGAAGTCTGTTCGTATGTTAGGCTTTCTCAGGAACACCGTTTAATTTGAATGAAAAGAATTTAACACCCAGAATCAAACATAAAGTATCTTTTTAGAAATGAGAACTTTCCAAATATTTTAATACAGTGGGAAAAGTATTTTAAAATTAGATTACTGCCTGAATGGACTACCTGGACTTTCCTGAAAATAATTATAACCAATTCAAAGGTACTTCTAATCCTGTTTTAATGTATATTCAAATTACTTTTACTCTATATATAATTTGTTCCATTCATGGACCTTTTATAGACTTAGATACAACATATAGGTTAAATTTAGCCTTTTAGAAACAAGTTTTCTACTTTCAGTAAATATCCTAAAGCTTAGGATGTAAAACCGTCTCAATACAAAGGAAGTCTACCGTTAACGGTTTTTTTTACATCATTAAAAAACAAAAGCTTGACTGACCGGTTGGCTTGGTTGGTAGTGGCCCTGCCTTCCAAGCCAGAGGTCGTGGGTTCGATTCCCACCCGGGGCAAATATTTGTGTGATGAACATAGATGTTTGGTCTGTGTCTGGGTGTTTATTATCTAAGTATTTATTTAAAATTATATATGTTAGAGCGTGGTTGTATTACGTAATTAAATACTGATAGAATATTTTTTAGACATCTTTACTCGACCAAAGTCAAGACAAGAATGACTCGCAATTGCAGACGACCGTTATTTATAGGACGATCAAAACAACTATTCGAGTGGTGTGACTGTGTGAGTCAGCGCAGGTGTTATTTGTGTTGTTTTGATCGTTATTTTGAATACGACATGAAATATTATTATTACTTGATAATTAAATGATTGTTAATACTTTTATCCAATTGATTATTATTTATATAATTAATTAAGTTAATCAATTGATTTACTTTTAAAATATAATTTT
>CAJQZM010033766.1:0-10194 GCA_907164665.1 Colias nastes
ATTCCCCTCCTTTTCTAATGGGTTTCATCCTACTACTATTTTTTTTTGTTTCAAAAATTATCGACCCCGGTCTAATTAAATATCACGATTTAAAACAAAATTTATGACTTCCATATCACTATTTTCGCAGTTAAGGCGCGAATCTGAATACACAGAAAGAAAGCGCGAAAGTGTGTACACAGATAAAAAATACTTCCTGTTGATATAAAATAATGGCAATAAAGAATTTCTTGAAATTATAACATTCTTTATTTGCAATTTAATACGACAATTTAAGTTTTTAGTCTGTGGCTTGATTTTGTTGTCTACTCTCTACTATAATTTTGATTATTCTTTCTCATTTATCTTATTTTAGATACGAGCACATATTCTTGTCTAGCAACAACCTGGATGTTTTTTTACAAAATTTCTGAAGTAATAGACAACAGAACCAAACCAAATCCATTTGCAAAATAATATTTTACAGCTGTTTCAATGCTGAAAGATGTCTTATTCACAGCAACAATGAAAGGGCTAAGCGGTTTACCTTTAAAGGGACATATTCAATCTGCCCTTATACCGTCATCCATATAAACGTTTAAAAACAGTTGTATAGCTTTTCTAAGAATTAGAACAATATTATAACTATCTAACGGTAATGAGATTCATTTGTAAACTATTAGTAAAAGAATTTGTTGATTATCATTTGTTCGAAATTATGTGCAAGATAAAAAATAAATCTCTGTAATGGCATTTTTAGGCCACATATGGAAAACTGTATTCTGTGGCCTCTTTTGTACAATGTTTATAGGAAGTAAATCAGTCATTGTCATAATCTTCCAAAGTTTGAACAAAATTTGTACACTAAACATTAATTACATACAGTGCACATTAACAAATCTAAAATATCTCAGGGACAGTTGTTTGATCGAGTCCCATTTCAAATTACGTTAATGCAGGTACCTCTCTAGAAAATTTTAAATTCAACATTATATCATAAAATTCAAATTAAAGATTTCAAATTTCTCTAATATAAAATCCATTTAGCTAGAATAAAGTAACAATATTCATAACGAAGGCGTACTGTGCACGTAACAAATATAGACTGGACAGGCGATAAAGAAACATTTATGCCAAATATCTAATATTATGATCTGTACGTAGTTTTAAATAGGACAAATTTAGGGCTTATAGAAATGAGTAACTACATTTCCATTTGTGTTGCATTTCGAGTTTTGAAATCATAAGAATAGAGGATAGAAGCCCTAATTACAAGTAGGATTTCATTAGACATTCATATATCATATCTAGTAATAATCTTTGATTTCACTGGTATTTCTAGACATCAATCTTATCATAGACATATTTTTACATAATACATACATACAACAAGTATCACGGTACTTCGAATTCACCATCGCAGGCTATTTAATGACGATCCCAGTCGACGGAATATTTATCAATTCGTAGCATATATTTTTCATTATAAACTATATTTTTCTTACTGAATAAAAATTTCATTGAAAACATAAATTAGATATCATCGCTTAGCAGTAAATGAAGAATAATTTAAGATACTAAAGATCTCTCTCTCATCTATTATGAATCTATCTATCAATATGAAAACTATTTTTAAACAGGCCGGTTAGAATTGATCGAAAAAAGAAAAATACCGTTCCATTTTCAAAAGTGACAGTGAATTCGGTCCGTTTCACACTGTATGCGGCGGCTGTCAGGCGGCGGGTTAGGGCGCGTTCACACGTCGAAGTCAGCGCCCAGCTTGCCGTTCGGGGGCGCTATGAACGGCTCACTCCACATTCTTCTTAGATCACCCTGGAATGGAATACAATATTTCAGTTTATTTAAACAAATAATGAATAATAATAATTAATCAGTGAAAATACATATTTTTTTGATAACACGCCCATTTCCTCAGGGACTTTGCGTATGCGAAATGTGGAATCTCAACTTTTTATTGCGCATAAACAAATGAAGCAAGTTTTATTATCCCAGTCTAATGAACCAGCAGACCAAATGAGCATTTCTCACTTTGAACAGTTTTATTGCGCACAGAGTAATGAAACATCAGACCTTACTTTGTACAGTGGTTTTGTACACACTACACAGAGCAATAAAGCAACAGACCTTTCTCTGAACAGTTGTATTGTACACAGAGCAATGAAGCAACAGACCTTACTTCTCACACCTTATTATGCACAGAGTAATATCACCACAGACCTTACTTCTAACACTTTATTTTGCACAGAGTAACGAAGCAACAGACCTAACTCCCAACACTTTATCGTGCACAGAGTAATATCACAACAGACCTTGACATACGCCATGGTGAGCAGCGGCAGCAGGGTGAACGGCACGAGGTACAGCAGCGCCGGTTGCGCGGCTTTGAACACCTCCGCCGATACAGTGGCAGTTAACAAGCCGAGGAAGTAGCCTAGCAGTGAGCAGTGGAAGTACGTCAGCCGTGAGCCCTGGGGAAGTAAAATCATTCAATCATTTTTCAAGTGCAGAAATTTTGAAAGAATAGAAAAAAATCGATCAAAAAGCAGGACTCAAATCTGCGTCTTTCGCCTTGTCGGGGCGAGGATTGATATCTCCCCCGCTCGTGAAAAAGAAAATTAAGGAAAATATTGACAAACAAGCAGGATAACGAATAATAGTTTTATTCAATATCATAAAAAGTAAATTCCCAACTAATTATACTTACAACAAAACAAAAAGATAAATAAAACGCATTGAAAACATCAGCACAATGACAACAACACAAACAACTGAAGAACTAACCTATAAAGGTCTGGCACAGATCACCAAAAATGATGAGACCATCTTTTTAATCATGTTATATGGTACAATAACATCGTGAAATGAAAAAAAAAATAACAACAACAATAAAAAAATTCACAGATCTAGGACAATAAAATAAACAAATGCTATAAATTACCATAGTTCTTAAGACAATAAAATAAAACAAATTACCATAGATCTAGGACCGGGCACCTGTCCCATCTGACATACAAGAGTCGCCTTCTTGTACGCGTCATATCGCAGCACGAAGCACAGCAGCAGACCCGGCATCACTATGTCGCCCAATCCTGTACGAATTTTATTTTTTATTTATTATACTTTATTGCATTGAAAATACATAAATACATATAACAAAGACAAGACTACAGAATCAGCAAAGGGCGGCCTTATCGCTAGGTAGCGATCTCTACCAGGCAACCCAACAATCAGAGGAAATATAACAATATGATGTGGGTGAGCAAAAATAAGGCAATACTAACACATTGAAAAATGTACAAAATAAACATATACAAAGCAAACATAAGTACTTACTAATAGTAAAATAATGTTGTGTGTTAATAATAGTAGAATAATGTTTAAAATGTTACATTGGCTTTGAAAATTATTTTCATACATTAAAATTGAAATGAAACTTCTTTAGGCGCGTTGAGAGTACAATTTCAAGGTCGCATCATGGCAATACCGTCACGTCCTGGAATATGGCGATGATTTTGGTATCTTTGAATCTTGTTAATGTTTTTGACGTTTTTTTGTAAATTAAGTAACATTTTGATACTTTGGTGATGTCTATTATTAATTAAACGAAAAAAAAAAATACACTTGAGGAACATGTACGTGCTTTTTCGGTCCCTTAAAGAGGTATTAACATATTCTTAATGTTGCAGCGAATTGGCTAAATTACTTATTTCATTAGTCGCCTTTAAAGCCGTTTAAGGAAAATTAATAAAACGGCGGCCCTTGAAGCCTAGGCTTCTAATTAAAAGGCTAATTTTTTTACCTAGCATCGAGAAGTGCCCCTGGTGGTGCATAGACGGGAACACGAGCTTGGCTGGCAGAGATAGCTTCGGCGCGTCACGCATCGCACCGCCGAGCTGCAGTCGGCGGGCTACTACGTTCATGGGGTTCTCCGCTGGCCTGCAAATTGTGAAACATAATATCGTAAATATTAAAAAAAAAACACCTTAAATATAATTTTTTTGGCCGATGAATAACTTATTTGTCACTTTTTGACATAATTTTATTATACACTATCTATTATTGTAACAAATGTGCTAAGCTAAATATAATATAATATCTAAAAACTGCGAAACAAGCAATTAGCTATTTTAATATCGGAAATCGGAAAAACAATTCGTGTTCAAGCTTTTGCATAAACTTGATAATTAACATCACTACATAGTATAAAACAAAGTCGCTTTCTCTGTCCCTATGTATGCTTAAATCTTTAAAACTACGCAACGGATTTTGATGCGGTTTTTTTAATAGATAGAGTGATTCAAGAGGAAGGTTTTAGTATATAATTTATTATGTTTTAGACAAAGCGGGCGAAGCCGCGGGCGGAAAGCTAGTAATTAATAAAATAAATAAAAATGTTTTTATGGCCGGTTTCGTAGAGTATTTGAAGTTTTTGGTGCTATATTTTTCATACATTATCTGTCATTTTAACTGACAGGAACGATAAACAGAGCATATCCAGAAGCTGAAAAACCAGCTATGTATTTGTAATATGACGATGCTATGTACAGTGTACACAGCTAAAACAGCGGCGAACATTTAAATAACGCAGTCACGTGCACTCCACGTAAACTGGCAACGTCGCATTCTGTCGGTGTGAACAGAACATAAATTGAACGATTTAGATTTTAAACTAAATTAACGTTACGAAATCATCAATCAAATGTATAAGTACAATTTATTACATCCTAAACTAGAACCGTAAGAAAGTTTAAACGGTAAATTAAAAATTTTGAAAATAAAAATTAAGTCGTAGTTTTAAAAACCATGAATAGTAATTATTATTATTGGAGAATAAAATTGACTCATGAAACCCGATTAATGCTTTCAATATTTAAGTTTATACATGATTTAATAGAGGATCATACATTCATTTCCACCCCACCATTCGTACATTCAAACATTTACCTGGTAGCGACTTTAACCATAACATTGGTGGTGAATATATACGACGAGAAGAACACCCAGAACACGTCGTACAGCAGCAACCCCGTGAGTAGCAGTGTGGACACCTTGAGGGATGGGAGGCGGATCAGCGCTATGAACGTCACGCAGAGACCCATGCCCATTGCTGTAATAAAGATCATAATATTTTGTACAAAAACAGGCATTTCAGTGCTTCAATATAAAGTAACAACAGACTTTAGAGATCGAGTGCTAAATAAAATGAACAAGCGATACAAAAAAAAACTTGTATTAAAATTCTATTTCCACAATTTGAAGGATAAACAGGAAATTCCTTTATATTTCACAAAACGTCAATAAAATCTACAGCAATAAGAGAATCAACCAATCACCATCTATCAGCAGCTAATGAATAGACAATTGCATGGCGATATCCTAAAAATCTTCAAAACAGACTCGACCAATCACAGCACTCACCGTCCATAAGCAGCCAATGGCCGGTGAGCACCCACACGGCGACGATAGCCGCAGCCAATAGCGCAGCAGCAAGCTCTGGGGCCGAATAACGACCGCACAGAGCCGCGCGGCTGCTGCTGCCCGCTATGTACTGGCAGAGCGGCGTTAGGAGGAACGCGAGCGCTGCACACGCTATCACTGTGGAGAAACAAGTTTTATATATATAAGCCTTATAGCCTGTAAGCCTTATTTTTTTTTTTACTTTTTTGTTAAAAAATGGAAATGTAGTTAGTTAGTTCTACCGTTTTTTAAAGTAATAGAATTTGTACATAATATGATAAATAATAAATAGGTAGATTATATTATCGAAGCTTCGTTACGGCGTACATGTACAAGTCAAGTTTTTATGGAAATATTAAATTGTGATAAAACGAAACTTGAATTTCGTGTAAAATTAACATACTTCAATACATTGTCCTTAGACATTGTACACACTGGTACGGCAAATTAAATATAACCCAAACACAATTAAAAAAAAATATCCTACCCTCATAAATTTATATAAACCAAGTAACTACTAAATTGTCTAAATATTCTTAATCCTTACCAGCGGTACATATCGCGACGAGCGTTTGCACCGAGTCGAAGAAGAAGAACATGACCAGCAGCGCCACGGACGAGCCGAGCGGGAAACACAACGCCTGCATTGTGTTCAGCGTTTGCACGTCTGTAATGTCTTCATCACCATTGGTAAATAGGAGAGAAAGTATTTAGTCGTATGAAACATAAGTGATTGGTAAATAGGACAAAAAGTGTTATAGAAGTCATATATTATTTAGTCTTATATAAATATGTAGGCAAAAGGTTTCAAACTTCTACTTTTATACTATCATTATTTATATTTATAATATAACTATCATTTTACTTTAACCCATGTAGAGAAATAGTTTCTATTCAATTTAATAAGTCCTTATACCACGCCTTTTGATCGAATTTTTCCTATTCATAAAAAAAAAAACTATCATGCCCTTATCGCCTACCAGACCCAGGAAAATTTAGTAATAATCAACTTGAAAATAATAAGTTTCTGCAAAACCCATTCGCGGCAATTTACTCTAGACTTTAATATAGAGCATGTAATAAAACAATATATCGTTAGCTGACATACGACCATTTACAGACATGACAGTCGGGTTATTACGCGTTCCGACTAATTACCGATTCGGCAAAAAATAACCTTTTCCAGCGAACAATCGTGTAGAATGGAAAGTTCTTCAATACAATATAGTTTATACTTTACACATGCGTTATAAACGCGTACAACTTATCATTGACAAAACAGGTGTTTTCTTTTTATTTTGTAGCTTTATCGTGTAATTTAGTATGTCAACTCGAGATAAGCAATTATATTAAAACAACATTATTTAGCAAGCTTATCCTACAATACAAACATTTGCTTTTCCACTATCAATATGTTTGCAAGATAATTTCACAATTAAGTACATTCATATAATGTGTTTCCTTCGCCAATTTTCTGTATGTAAAAATGAATCCCTTGGTCATGGCATCACGCACGGCTGGACCGATTTTGATAGTTCTTATTTTGATGTGTTCGTCAGGAGAAGGACATTAAAAAATTTACGCCTAAAAATTTGGAAAATGCGAAAGCTAAACGGCCATTCAAACTTCACGAGTTTAACAATTTTCGTGAAGACAGGACAACGACTGTCAGGTCAGCTAGTTTCAAATAAATTATTATTACTACAAAATATAATAATACTTACTATTGCTAGATGAACTGGGCGGAGGTTTAGTGCCCAATAGAGATGCTTCTCTCTCCCTCTCTGCTTTCTCCCTTGCCTCTCTTTCCATGTTCAGGGAGCGAAAACTGCCGTACACTATTAGCAGCATGGATATAAGGCAAGCTGATACTCTGGAACGAACAGAACATACTTTTAAGTTATTTGTATAACGCGTTTCATTAAAGAAACGAATCATCAATGGCGGCCAAAGCTGACACTGACATATGGTAGGGTCAGTAAAAAAGAAAATAAAAATAATTTAAATGGATAATCATTTTATTAATTATTTCAAATTGTTTATTGACAAACTTCTTTGTTATGGTACTTGTGTATTTATATGAATATTTACGTATACAGAATGCAACAAAATCCCCATAATACTTGTAATGAGCCCATAAAACTGAACAACTTTTCCCAAAGAACATATTTTGTCAAATTCCAATAAAACATTATTTACTATCGCAAATACATAATTGTCATTGTAAATTTATGATAAAAACTATACTTATAGGGAAAATCAAATACATTTTAGTGATTTTAATTTTCCCTATTTTTTTGCATGCCGTACGGCCGTGTGTAAGCGAGAGGGAATGATAAGCGCCGCCATTTAAGATTCGTTTCTTTAATGAAATGCTCTATACGATCGTATTTAAATGGGCGAATAGTTTTCAAATGAGATTTGGGCAAAAATATCCGCTTAGGCTATTGGTTCATAATTATAAATGATAACATACAATATAGTCTTGTAGACTCGAATCCTTTTCCTTACATTTCGCAGCCCTTTCCTTTATTTCCCTCGTCTACCCTTTCTTTATCAAAAACCTTTGAAACTCGACAATACATTTACAGCGACGTAAGGTCTTTTTTTTAAAGTGGGGAAATCTTCCAAAGATACCCACGGCCCCCGGGGAAGGAGTCGTGGGTTATGTCGGATTCTTACCGACTAAAACCCCACTGTGTTCCGTCGAGCCGCTTTAATGATGGGGCCGCGGGTATTGGTTGGAATTCCTCCGCGACAGCGACGTAAGGCCTGCAAATAGCCTTACGCCTCTGCAAATGTGCAATGTGGGCAGACTAAGCATGTGGGCAGGCAACCCACCAGCTCTTTTGCCGACTATGATATAAAAAAGAAGACTGAACAATTGAACACCCATCATACTAAAGCCTTTCCCTTTCATACAAATCTATTCAGTGTCTGAAGCTTATATTAAGTCGATAGAATCTATATAAAGACCAGTGTCTCTTACAATCACGAGACACGTTCAGCCAGCCATGACGTAAACAGCCTCTTTTGAAAATTAAAGATTGAAATAGACACGCGAATCGTTCATTATTATCTAACCCGATGCGACGGCGACGTTTTTAACACGCATGCTATGCTTCCTGTAAAGTGTATGAAACGCAATCTTTTACATTTTATGTCCATTGTTTTACTTTAATAAAGTATTAATTTTCAAATGCTTCTTGATTGAAATCGAATTCAGCAAAACATGATTGCAAAAAATAATTTAACTTTTTTAATTTAACTTGATTATGTTTGACTATCAAAACTCTAAAATGTGGAGATATTTTACTACAATATGATTAATTTTAGGATTTTCTCTACATGGCGGAGTACTGTTGACGCACTTTTCCTAGGGATCTTAGAATATTAAGTACCTACCATTTTTTTAAATGTAGAGAAGCAGTGTTCATATTGTACAAGTCAATCCTTTACATGCCTGCGATCTTTTACTTAACGGTAAAACATGTGGCAAAGCATTTTCCACTATCTACTAATCTCTTTAAAAATTTTGGCATTATGTGCTGCGGGCGTCAGCCTGTCGCTTTGCCAACATCTATACGATAACTAATATTTTTTTAATAGAATTTTTAACAAGATTCAAATTTGTACTAGGTATGTATGTATTAAGAAAACGAACAGAAGCTGTTCAGCAAAATGTCGAAGTTATTTATTGTCTAGTTATTCTAGAAACACAATTATCGACCTATTATATTGAAACATAGGTCAAGATAAGCAAACGTTTATCTTTACCGCGTAGCAAGTTACGATTCGAGGCTAAAAATTAGGGCCAGACCACCCTCAAGTGAGATAACGTGACCATCGTTAAGAATTTCCTGAATAGTTATTTTGTCTACATTTTTTAGGTATTTTTTTTTATTCTTAGAAATTGACTTAACAGAGGATCTTTTGACACTATCAATATTTTACTAGAACCTTATCTACTTTATCTACCGTCACAAACAAGACGGTGTAAATGTATCCAAAAAAATTGAAAAGGGTTCATTTTGTAGTTAAATAAATATCATTCTACAACTAAACATTTTACGCTTGATATTTATTATTTTGTAGCTGTGATTAATTTAAGGTTCTATAGGCACGTAAATGCGACAAATACATCATGAAATGCAAAATCACGAATGAAATTATCTGTCCTTAATAATTTAGTATGATATATTATGAAATGAAAAATCTATACTAAATTATTAAGGACAGATAATTCCGACAGAATACCAAAAAGCCCTCCAGTCTCAACTGTTCCACACACACACCCATATCTGCACTGGAAATTAAAAATGCAATTTATTAAATCCTGGATTATTGCAATGTAACGCAGGAACACTCGTCACATAGGGTGCGGTGAACTAACATCACATTTTATAACTGTAATTTACAAAGTACTTTATAATAACTAGCATTTTCGTCTCCATCCGTACAACGAGCATTACAAAATCAGCGACGAGGAACTATTGTTCAAGTGCCACTTCTTATTTACACAATACATAAATACGCGTAGATACTGTTATACGGTATACCATTCAATACCACAATGTAACAACAGTAGTTGTAACGATGAATACGTTGCTCTCTAGTATTGTTTATACGCAGCCATAAAATTTTTAATTATGTGTGAACTTCCCATATGTTGATAGGTCATTAATGAAATACAAACAAAACTATTTCTAGGGTTCTGTACCCAATTGAACTCTAACA
>CAJQZM010033769.1:0-22931 GCA_907164665.1 Colias nastes
CTAGCTGCGTTCCTTTTAATCCTAATGTTCCTGATCGTTATGAAATATCTGATATCAGAATAAAAATCATCCTAGAAGTTACTCCTTATTACATCGGCTATCAGTCAGAGAAAGTCCCGTCAAAATCGGTCCAGCTGTTCCAGAGATGTACCATGTTTATTATTGTGATACTTATAGGTTAAAAAATAAAGTAATTAATTACAGATAGGTACACTTGGAATCAAGATTTTTGCTATTATACTTACCTACCTTGTAATATCAGCTACCAATATAATATTATGTGTAGGTAATAACTATTAAATTTAAAATTATAATTACATTCTCTCTATCATAAAATAGAGGCTCTATCATAAAATAGAGGCCTTTTCAATGTCTATCTTTACCTACTTTGCCAGAGAGAATAAGGTAAATGTAATTTTAAAACACAGTACATACAGGGTGTCCCAAAAAGTAGTGATGAACGGAAGCTGGGAGGTAGAGGACCTAGAGGGCTATCCTAAATAAAATTTTTGCACTTACCACATTTAGATTTCAATTTTTCGATTGAAGCCTTCTGAATAATAAAATGAAAATTTTAGGGTAGCTACCTGATAGATAGAGCAAGTTTTTAAAAGCCAAATGGAAAACTATTTTTGTGATTTTATTTTTTTATGGGCCCTTGAAGTTGTGAACATACTGGGTAATTTTATCTTTCTTGGCATTTAATTCTTTTTAAAGTGAAACTTTTATTATATCGTCTCAAACTTTTTGGTCTGTGTAGCGCATGTCGCGTGACGGTCGAACCGTACGATAATTATCGTACAAATACGATAATTTTGTGCCTAAGTTTCACTTTTACCGTGGTTTCATAAAACCACACAACATTTTTTTTATTCCATTCGAAGATCTAACGATAGTAAATGTTACCATACTGAATTGGCCTATCTTTCAGCTTAGCACACAAAAAAAAATCAAGCATGTAGCGCAATAATTCACGTCACCATAAATAAAAATCTCATCGTACTCAGCGATAGATGAAAAATTGAAAAAAATGTCATAACTCCGAAAATACGAAAAATCGTACAACATACATGGCGGTGATTCGGATAGCCCTCTAGGTCCTCTACCTCCCACCTTCCGTTCATCACTACTTTTTGGGACACCCTGTATAATTACCTTAATTTAATACTTAAAGATATAGAGAGACAAGGTAGGTATACAGGTTACCTACCTATACAAATTCATGAAGTGTAACTACCTAGAATGTAAATACTTTAATGAGTATTCTGTAAGTACCTATTAACATTTAACACATGAATCTGAAAATAATAATTCTATTTTTTTTCTCAACTCTCACCGCTTTTCACTGAGTTTCACCATTGCTATATTTTATAATTTAAATAAATATTAACACACAACCCATATTTTGTGTGCAATTTCAGAAACATACATACCTACCTACTTATTTATATGTTGCATTGACTCGCTCGTTTATCTTTTCGTTTTGGTAGATAAGGCCACCCGTAGATAATAAAATACAAAATACTTTTTTGTACAGTATTATCTCATACAGTACCTACCTACATAGTATAAAGGTACTAGGTATAACATTTTTTTTTTAAATAACTGTTGTTGTAAACATAAGACAAGTATTTTGAGCCTATGGTAAACATATTAACTAACTACCTATTAAAAGTAAATAAAAAAAACAATAATTAAATAAAAAATATAGGTACTTATAACTATAAATTTATAAAGCATTTGAATGCCATTAAACCAAAAATATCAAATTCAAGATAGGTACTTATTTAAAAAAGAGAAGTTTTATTCTAAACGTTCATTTGTTTATTCAAGATGATATTTTCCTTCCTGTATGAGCATGACGTAAGTAGGCAAGTCAGGCAGCCAGATTTGAATCGCAAGCTCCTTCAACTTTCAAGGTTGAGAAATATAGTCAAGGACCAGTATTAATGCTTAGCCAAACCTTGAATATATACTTACTAATCTAACTACTTTAACTACTAATCGCTAATCATTGTATTTTAAGCTTATTTCACATTTATTTTAGCCGAAAATAAAATAAACATGTTTATTAGCTTAATACTATCTTAACTGATAGTAGTTAAGTACATATTGCTGTAAGTATTACATGAAACCATATAATACAAAACGAGACATACATAAATGTAAGTTTTATAGGTATACCTTCAAATTTAAATAAAAATCATATTAAATATTATAATTTATAAGCAAACACATTTAATGTTCTATTATCTTACCTACCTTCAAAACAATAAATCCATAGCAGTGGTAAACTAATAATCTCTGTTGTCAATTTTGATTCACATTTTAATTCACAAAGTTTATTCACGAAGTAAATATTTTAAAAACTAAATAATGTTACTCAAAGCACGTCTATTAGTCCGAATGTATGCGGCGGTGACTGACATGATACTACAATAGTCAATACATGGATGAAATTATTACGAACCTTTTCGTTGATGCTCATAAAGTTCAGTTTTGTTCAGCAGCTCTTTGAAATTGAGGTACATGAAATGGCATACCATAAGAGTGAGAGAGATCGCTACATCATTGTTTCTGAGTACATGTAAAAAATATTACGTAACGACTACGGAGTAGTACCACGTAGTACCGACTACCGACTAAAGTAACCTGATAACCTCTCCTCCTATGAAGAGGCATAGCAGCGCCATCTTGCGTCTTATGTGGGTTCCGAGAACATCCGTGAACATCACTGAAAGCTCATCTTCTCCACAAATTAGCGACATCTAGGGAAGAATTTGCTGCATAATATATAATTTTGAATTTTCATAAAAAATTAGAGGATTAGGTACTTGTAAATCTTCATTATTGTAGACCGACATTTTAAAAAATCTGGGTCAATAAAATACAAGGTAATTTAATTTATTCAGGTGATCATTGATTGTAGATTGGCGAGGGTAGTTAAAAAGCTTTTATTACTGTAGGTACACAATAATTCTGGTTATGTGGAATGAATTCATTGAAACAATATTTAAGATAATCATGTTTATTTATATAAAAAAATAGCCATAATATTACTTATACACCTACTCGAGGAATAGATACGTAAAATCGAAGCTCTTTTTGAAAAATACTTATAAGTATACTATTTTATTATTCTAGCATACCTATAGATGAGTGATAAGGATATATTTTAATATCTATAATTGAAATACATATAAGTCGATACACTGAAAATAATGATCATGTCGACATTTTAAAATTAACTATTTTACGCAATATAAAAATAAAAATGGTTACAACATTTATTATCATTTACATATAGTTAATTTAGTTCGAGAAAATTAAAAAGAAATTAAGCCGAAAATGGACCATTAGCGAAAATAATTCGTGTAGTTTTGAAAATCGCTACAGTTATTCCTTGATATGCTTAGCTCACCCCCTACCCTTGAGGACTTTCGATATGTTCATCTGGACATGTAAGGAATAACTGTAGCGATTTTCAAAACTACACGATTTATTTCCGCTGATTTTACTAATTTTCTCGGACTAATACTATCCTAATGTCAAAATGATAAAAATAGCAAGTTTTTTTAGCAATTTTCTACAGGGTGTTTTATATTATTTGGTGAAATCTATGTCTGTTATCTAATTATACTGCTACGTACTGTATCCACCTGAAATAATTGGAAATTGGTGAAGTAGCACGTTGTGATTTATTAATTTCAAACAAACGAGGAAAGCAAACAAGTTATCTCATTAATAAATTATAAGTATGTATGTGGTACCACTGCAAATTCATTTTTTGAAGTGAAAACTTCTTTATCGGCGTTGAGCACTTTTTCTGTAATGGGTATAAAATCTTAAACTCGCGTCAGGACACGTGACCTGATCGAAAAAGTGTAAGACGGATGGATATCAAACATGCTCAACGTTAAGAGTCCTTATCGATTTTAGAGTGATTTTTACTTGTTTCTGTAATTCTTTAGACGCTCGTTTAACAAAACTAAATTAGTAACAATGTGTGATGATATCTTAAATTAAAGATTCATTCAATATCTAAAATACGTTCGAGACAATTTATTGATATTCATTGTCCAGTTTGTTTAATAGCCAATAACCTAAGGCGTGTTTCAATTTTTTCCATGCGGGACGTTCGTGTCTTTGTATTTTACACGGAATTTAATAGAAGAAGTTTTCTTATAAAATATACTACAGTAAAGACACTGAGACATCCTAAAATATGTTCGAGGCAATTTTTGTACTTTTATTGAAAAATTCAAAGAACATCTAAGTTAAAATAGCCTTACTTTGATGAAATTTTATGCGTATATGGCGTCGAATTTCTAGTTCTTACAACAGAGTTAAAAAAAAATAAAAAATACACACTAAATGATAGGTTAATGCTTAAAAATTTGCAATAAAAAAAATACATATTATATGTTTTATGAAAGAAATGGAATAATTTAAAGTTCTCTAGAATTTTAGATTATATACGGGAGCGCAAACGTTGTTACGGCAGATCTATATAATCGAATATTCTAGAGAATTTTAAATTATACCATTACTTTCATATAACATAGTAGTTAGTTTTTTTAAACGAGCTCCTAAAGAATTAAAGAAACAAGTCAAAATCACTCTTAAAATCGATACGGCCTCTTAATAAATAATCAAGTTTTCATTTCTGCCGGCACTCCCGGAGTGCAACCCGTCTTTTTTAACGTGCGCTTTGAACAGTTTCTAGGCGCTGTGTCTATAATTATTTATTTTTTGTCACCTTGTTACATAATTATTATTTCCAATGACTGAATAACTTCTCAAAATTTATCGAATTTCCGTTAGGGAGAAATCAATTAAAGTAAATGATCCGTTACTTTAAAAACTATATTTTATTCCGATTTTCATAAATAACTCAAAAAAGAACAGTCTATATGTGGTGACGCTCTATTTCACAGGATTTTAAATCTATTAAATATTATTAAAAATCACCCATTGCACTCCGACTTCTTTAAATTATTTGCAATCCTTAAAATAACATTCGTTTGAATAATACTGGTCATCACTTACTTTTCATATTATTATAACTAAACCACGCAGTCTTTAAAAGTTCTGTCAACAGAACACGTATGGTCTTACACATATAGGACATCGATCTGATGCAGCAAGACATTTTCTCAGACAGTCGGCGTGGAAGAAATGAGCGCAAGGAGTCACTCGAGCTGACTTCATAGCCCCGAGACAAACAGCACACACATCTTCCAATGTCGACAATTCTTCTACGGTCGCTCGTCGAAACCTGGCTAGAGAGTCACAGGCCTCGTTCAGTTTAACCAATACTTCCCCGAGTCTATGTCTTCCGTGCACGTAAACACAAATGTATGCAACGAGCAAAGCGAGCCTCCAACGCTCGTGCCACGCAAGAGCTGGCACTAACGGTATCGCTATTGCAGTCGTGATACCTCTTGCCCAAACTCCGCAGTATAATGCCTCCATTCCTTCTAGTTTTTCTAATTTCATAGCAGACAACGCTAACGGCCATAACTCCAGGAACGTTCTTTCAGTTAATAAATAATAAGTTCCTGTAATGAGAGTGTAAAGCAGATTTGGCCTGTAATGTTCCAATCCTTGTTCCAATCCCAGTGTAAGGAGAATAAACGTCATGGTCACGATAAACGTGACTGCTTTGGTCCATTCGAGTACGATTTTGGTAGCAGACATTGCAAGGTGCTTTACTTGGGAGTGACGAGTAACATTGACATAGGGAGACCAGTCTTCTTTGGTGCATATTTCTTTAATATAATTCACTGAATATGTGATAACATTGTAGAACATGAGCGAGTAGAGGCAGGTAAGCCTGCCACTTGATACGAGGAGGCGGTCACATGCGGTGAAGATCAGCAACTGTAAAATTTCATAATTTATTTATAATAATTTCTTACAAGAATCTTCTGGGAAAAGTAAATTGAATGCAATATTACAAAGTTTAGATAAACTGAGATTTTTGAAATTAGAAGTTTTACTTAAAAAAATCAATCTTCAATTCGAATGCACTATCGCACCTGGCTAATCATTGTGGAGAGATTATTCAGTTGCAGAAACAGTCGTTCTGCGCGGTCAATAGGGGAGTATGCAGTTTTCAGGACATATAGAACTCTTGCTACTGGAGTTTGTAGCCTTCGCGCTATCTCTGAAAAATATATTACAGTTTATTATTTGATTCCTTCATTGTATGATTTATCACAGGTTACTTAAAAATTTAAATAGGATTATCGAACTTTGGTCAATTTTAGAGTTAAGTTTTGACGCAATACGTATGTATTGAGAATTAATTTATGGTACAATAACCTAGATAAGCCCTAGATAATATTTATAAAAAATATAGTTTTTCTGTTTATCTTTAATCAGTTTTATTTTTCGTTCGTTAAATGTCACTTTCTATTGTCCACCAGAATATCAACTTTCCGAGTGAACTGATTTGCATAAATTATTTCTAATTTATAAAAAAGACTAAAGCGATAATATTGGACGTGTAATACAAAAGGTAACCAAGAGTACCAAGACCAATAAATTACCTACCTATTTTTATCTAAATAGTAAATTGTTTAATATCAATATCATGCTACCCGCGTGTAACAACAACCAATTTCTTATTAGAAATATAATAATTATAATTTGTTATTATAATAGTAGACTTACTACGAAGAAAAAGTAGATACCTAATAAACTTACTGACCAAGTGTGCAACAAGCATGTAAATCTAGTCTTAGTACCTACCTACATAAGCATTGTCTATAGTCATAGTAACATTATATTAAGTAATGTAATGTTACTATAGTTTTTATGAAATCATGCCCCTATAGACAACTTTTCATGAAAATATAATGCCTGGTCTGCCTTTTAATGTTTGATTTTTTTTAATAACAGAATAATATCGACTAGATAAATGATTGTTTCCCTTTCGAATAAACTGCATCATTTTTACTGGCCTGACATCCCTTAGGAAAATGGGAATATAAAAAGGCAACTCTTTTCAAAGGAAATCAGTTCAGAGCTGGACTCCTTAGAAAGAAATAACTCAGCCAACTCCATAGATTCTCTGGTAAGTTTAAGAATCATGTTTTTATTTGATATAATAATTTCTTAATTATTACTATCCATTATCCAATAATCCGATATCCAACTACTAGGTATAGTCTGGCCCACTATATCTCGTGTATTTTTAGGTTCACACTACCTGACTATGTAGGTATTTACAATTTCTTTACAAAAACTTATTCGGTCTACATAGAAAACCCCTAAAGAACTAAACTTGAACTAAACAAAGTCAATCATTACTTATATTTAGAACGAGAGAGATATTATTATTAAATCCATGACTTATGATCGTATATAAATAAGAATACCTAGTATTTATTCATCAGGCAATTCCTTTGAAAACCATATGTAAAAATAAATGAATAATATCTAAATTTAGACTATAAATTCACGGCGTATATCTTCTCAAACATTTCACAATAAAAAGAAAAGCTAAGCCATGTATAATCTGTTTGTATACGTCTCAAAAATATAAGTAAAAGTCCGACTGACGCACTTACGCTGGCTGCCGGCCAGTTTCCGTCGCTCCATTCAGCTTCATCGACAATGACCTGACTCCCTCGCAAATACATCTATGTGTAAACAAATATTGTACGTTACAAATGTTTCTATACATATAAATCAAACTTTCTGTATAGATCTAAATCTTTTAAATAATGCAAAAACCGTTACAAATTAAAAATATTGTACAGTTTGATAGTTAGTGCATTTAACGAATGTCTGCCTTATACCATGCTTAAACTAGGTATTCTCTGTATATATCACCGTATGTACTTAAATCGAATACGCAGAAAATGGTGACGCTCTATAGAAGAATTCAATAATATAGTTACAATCATGAACAGACTACGTATTTAATAAATATTTTAAAAATGATTCATAGGTACCAGTACTTGCACTCTGAGTTGATGTTTTGGCACATATTTCGAATGCTAAAGAGATTTAAAACGTTTTGCCAGTTCGATTTCAGACGATTTTATATTGCCGGCCGTGACCTTATTATTCACTCTAATTGTTATTTCTAAATGAAATCTCAAGGAATTATTTGAATAACGCTTCCAGAGGGATAAAATTATAATACCTACACCTTCTTCTTTAACCGGAATTTATTATTTCCCTGATAGTGCCATTATATTATTATATTTCCGTTAAATTTACAAATAGTTTCATGATCGCGTTTTGGATTACGGAGGCGGTACGCCTAGGTCAGGTTGGCACACCCCCATGTTTACAGTTTGTTTTTTGTTTGTTTCTCTATTTTCGTGTTTTACGTATTACCGTCGATTCAATAATATTGACTGATAGAATGCCACAACACTGACAAATTTTCCTGCTTCCTTCATTTAATAGCGGTCAGAAAGCTGTTCGTTTTGAGATTTTGCTATCTCCTAAAATATGTAGTATAATAGTGGTAGTTTTCTGTAATAATCCCCACCCTGATCGATACTTACTTCGTGCAAGTTTGACAACGGCCGGGTACCATCTAGCTGGATATCGGTAGTTGGCAGAGATGAGGACTGGAACCACAAAGCATGTGTAAGCGGCCATCAGCCAGGCTCCCCCTAGCGCTACCAGGAGACCCCGTGGTGCCCAGTATGGCAGAAGAAGAACTAGCGATATGAGCCACACTGAAACAATGATATGTTTATGCTTTTAGGCGTACCTAGGTAGTTCACATTATGACTTTTGAAGTCTTCTCTGCTTTCTGATTGTTACCTAAAATAACGTATACGAAACAAAAGTTTTGTTTGATAGAATAACAATAAAAAGAATGTGTGCCTCGTGTGCCTATCCTTTTTGAAAATTTTTAAAACAAAGACACCTATCTAAGACAACGCAAAATATTATGTACACACCATAAATATAATTTAATAAAACGCAAAATGGAAATATTCACTCTCAGTCTCTGAAAAGTATTCGTAAATTAAAATTATTAAAAAAAAAGTCAATTTAATACATACCGATATTGGCTATTTTATCCTCGGATTTCATTTGAATTTTCGAGAAAGAATCACTTCGGATTCGACCGCGTACACGTGAAATCATACCCATTTTACAATTAAAAGTAAATAAACAGTAACAGACAGTCTTTAATTTAACCTTAAGATTTCAAACAATATTTTTTTCAAAACGAAAAACACTTAAACGTTTGATTGTTTTTCAATACGGCTGGATTGAGCAAACTATGTCACATGAATGCGCGCTACTCGGGCGGCAGCCGGCAGGTCGGGCGGGCGGCGTTGGCGCTCAGACTGACCCATGATCACATGCACAGTGCCAATTTATTTCAATTATTTTTCATACACTCTAAATATCGATATAAACTTTAGTATACAATACAAAATGTATAAACTTAATGCGTCCAACATTTGTTGCGCTACAGTATTGAAACGAATACATTGGACGTTATAAAAATTAATGTATGCGTTTCCTACGTCATTGCCTCCTGCGGAAAATTTTATTTTTGATGCATATTTGTTTACGTGTGTAATGAACCCTGGAGGTTCAATGATATCGGAGAATTTATGTGTACATATGAAGAGTACAGGTGCAAAATCAGGAATGTCACTAAAATTCAAAAAATATTTTTTTATGGCAATACATTCGTTTTCCCGCGTATTTTTATTTAGCATTACACAAAAAGTGTAATAACAAGTTTAGTCAGATGTATAACATAAGTTTCAAATCTGTATACAGGAACAAAACAGGAAAGGTCCATAGTGTAACGGAACGTAAGAAGGAATGTCCAAGCAAGCCGGGCTGCCGGGAGATGATTGTAGGCATAGAGTAACTTATATATTGGTGGGATTGTAGGTGTAAAAGATTAAAATGTTTTGATATAATATCATCAGAGCAACGTGTAAAATTACATAAAGACTTCAACAGCATGAAGAGCACAGATGATCAAAATTTATACTTATGTGGCTTAATGAATGTGTGTTCAATAAAAAGGAGGCGAAGTAGAAAGATAGATGTAATGGATGCTAATTTCCACCAAACTCATTTCACTTACAAAGTGAGGGTGATAGAGAATGATGACGCAAAGGAAGTACCTGTTTGCTGTAAGGCATTTTTATCTATATTTGGTACTAGCTGCTCCACGCGTAAGAGAGAGTTAGAGTTATTTTACACAGAAGTAATTGGAATGAAATGAAATGAAAAATTCTTTATTGCACACTTAATACAAGATTATAAACTAAGAGCCATACAAGTAATAACATGTAGGTACCTACAGAGGGCGGTCTTATCGCTGTAAGCGATTTCTGCCAGACAACCCGAAAATTTAGAAGGATTACATTTATGGTGGTGGTGCATTACCTACAGACTTAAAATTTTGATTTGAACTAAAATAAAATGTAAAATAAATAAATATAAAATATAATGATTTAGTAATTATAATGATTAATGGGAGAAATCACCCATAGTAGCAAAAAAGGAAACTGGATCAATCACATCAAAAGAATTTGAATTGCCAGAATTTTCCTATAATATTTTTTTACCTATTAGTGCAGAAAAGTACATGGACTTATTAGATTTAAAAAAATTTTGTTCTGAAGGGGCTCAATCCTACTTTGAAAGCATTCCTCATGTATAATTAGTAAAAGAATATATTAAGTTGGACATTCCTTGTATGGTCCATAGTGGACATTTCCAGTTTTTGCATTTGCCAAAAGTCTATTACTTTATTTTTTTTATAATAAAAAAAAATACAGTATTATTTTAATATTGTATGTTCCTAAAATTAAGTCTTTATAATGTAAGCTAAAGTTTCTATTAGAAGTTTATAATTTTTTGAGTGACACTGAAATGTTTTTAACTTAGAAAAATTAAAATGTTAATTACACAACTTTTTGTTTTAGTGACATTTCTTGTTTTGCACCTGTACTCTTCATATGCAAAATTAAGTTTATAGTCTCAATAACTACTTACATCGGTACCTATATTTTTACCATAGGTACTTTGTAACAAACTGATTTATCGCTTTACGCATATTTCAGGACTCTGAAAATGCATCATTTACTATACATTCTGCTAGCAGCCAGCACATCATGCATGGCACATTACAGAGGTTACGAGTCCCGTAACCTCATCGAGAGAGAGGAACCCCACCCCGTAGATGGGTAATAGATGATAGACAAGTTATCGATGTCTGTGGGCTCAAGCTTCGGTTTTTAATTTGCAATTGATTTATTATTTTATTTATTTCTTATTCAAAATGCAAACAAGGCAAATATTTTTGTTTTTATTTATGTTCCTCTTAGCTTTTTTAACAGGCTATTACAGCGCGGCAATCTGCAGCAGGCTGATTGAGTGTAAGTAGAAATATCGTAATTAAGATTCGTCCAGTTCAATAAAACATTCCATTTTAATAACTAACTACTAATTTATGGAATTCAAAATCATTTCAAATGACTAAATATTATGAAGGGAAAAGTAGGTAAGTGTCCGCCTATTAACTTATAGCAATACAACGTAATTTTCTGGACAAACGATAGGTAGCTCATCAAAACGTTCTCATACATGATAAGAATTTTACAGTTGCTTCTATTGAGTTTATGCAATAAAGACAGTGGTCTATAAACTCAAGCAATTCAAGTAGAGATGATAAAAGTAAAAACAGCAATCCATATGCTTTCAGAACTTTAGTCGAATGTCCGGTTTGCGAAAGCAGTCTGTCGTGGTTGCCAAATCATGAAGAATGTAACATTGTTAAAGGAGAAAAACGATACAAGAAGTGCGAGAGAGGAACTTACATCAATGAAGTATGCGGAGGCCGTCGGGATTGCTACCGAGTGAGACATTTTCAATTTTTTCATTTCCCCGTATTAATTTTATTCATCTTTTTTTTTATTCTAATTTTGGATGTAGATCGATTCTATCGATTTGGATAGAGTTAACTACAGAAGTAGTAGTTTTAATAGAATAATATATCAAACAACTTTTCTGTAATAAGAGATTAAATAATTCCCAGTTCTAAAAAGTTTTGTAAAAATTATATTTCATACTATCTTTACAACAGGGCCCTGGTGAACACTGCACGGAAAAAATGGACTACGACGTCTACGGGCAGAAGTGCGCCCACGGCTACTACTGCGACAACAATTTCAACGTTTGTACTGGACTGGGCTTTGCCATCGACAGCCACGTGCGTTGGATCCTGAACCACCCCTACCGTTACCCCCTGCGATCGCAAAACGAAGAAGATGCTCTGAACTCGAAACCTCTTATGTTACTCGCCTAAAATACCCCTGAAATTACATGTAACCCCTTTTCGATTAGGCTCATTCGTTATGAAAAGACAAAAATTGTACTATGAATAAATGGCATTGAATGTCTATCCCACTTTTTTATTTGATATCCAAAATTTAATAGTGATGTGCACGCAATATTTTTTTGAGTGTGTCCGTCACTACATGACTGTACATTTAAAGATTTGCAAAAATTTCCTATCCGCGAATCGAACTAGCTAAAGCCTAAAATATTAAAAAAGGTTTTTTATACCAACAAAAGACGAGACGAGTATGCCTATGCCTAGTTTCATGTAGGTACCTATTCTTACTTTTACAAAACTACAGCGTTTTATTTCTGCAAGTATAACCATATAGTAATTAGTAACTATAACTCCTTTTTTAGTAAACACTAGCTTAAAAAAGATTCACAAATACCTACGCCGGAAAAAAGTTAGCGCGGAAAGTTAATTTTTAAGCTATTGCATAGCTTCTATCGCGGGCCTTGAGCGCGGGGACCGAATCGAGAAATTCCGTAACGAAAAAACCTCACGCTGACCAATATATACAAAAAAAAACTATAAGTAAGTACCTATATGCATTTACTAATAATTTTATAATAAATACAAGTACATAGTTAGTTAATATTTACAAATTAAACATCGCTGAATACGAACAAAAATAATTAAAACTTTAGAAACCTTTTAGAAACGCTCCCTCCAACTTCGAAGTTTCCCGCACTTTCTCCGTCTTAACTTTTTTACAGTCCAAGACCAAGACCGCAAGGCAATTTTGAAATTCGAATTTTTTTTTTTGTTTCCAGAAAATTAGACCTCATTAGTAAAATTTTATTTGAAGTATGTTAGGAAGAGGAAACATTAAATTGTATTTATAAATAGGTATATGTTTTTAATGTGTTCCAAACATTAATATTGTATTTATAAAATAATGTATGTTTTTAATGTTCCTTTATCGCATTATCTGTCATATTTAAAAAAAATTGCCAGCTTAAAGTCCAATTTTTCCTGATCCTAAAAAACAAAGCTAAAACTAGGTAAGCTTTAGATAATGATAAGCCTAGTTACACAGAGCAAGTACCTAGTTACCAGAAAGGTAGATAAAAGAAAATAGCCACCAAAATTGCAATTCGACATTTTTGTAAAAATTGTTTTTAGCTTTTTTAAATGGCCTTATTTAATACTAGCTTCCGCCCACGACTTTGTACGTGCATCCCCGTTTTTCCCCGTTCCCGCAAGACTTTCGGGAAATCTTTTCTTAGCGGATGCCTACGTCCTAACATCTACCTGCATGCCAAATTTCAGCCCGATACGTCCAGTGGTTTGGGCTGTGCGTTGATAGATCACTATACAGGGTTACTTGTAAAACACCAGCAACCTCGCAGGACAAGATAGCTAACATCATAAGTAACAACATTTGTTCTACGACTTTTGGCATAACGCAATAAATTATTTTTAAATGATTTTTTAAGCTTTTATTGTACTCTCCTAACATTTGTATAGTACGACATAAAAGAGATGAAATTAATTATTTTGGAACTAATTCGTTTTTCTTTACCTGGCAACCCTGAATTGCCAATGTAGCTGTCAAGTTGAATAAAAATTTGTTGTTTTTTTCGTGAAGTGGAGAATTATTGAGATAAAATTGTTATTTAGAACAAGAAATTTAAATAAAAAAGGAGACATCATGAAAAAAGGTTAAACGTAGCGGTGTCCGTGATGTCGTGTATAAAGTTTTTATTCGGTGTTTGTCCGAATTTCAAGCTGGAAAGTTATTGACTGATTTGGAAAACGTTTACAAACGTACAGCAGAATATACCGGTGAGATTCCATTTATTTTTGCTCAGTACTACGTAAAATAGAATATTCCATTAGTGACGAGTGTTTAATGTATGTATGTATGGCGATTATTACGTTTCCGCAGTTTAATTTGAGGTTATTTGTATGTAAACAAAAACTAGTTTTTATAGTGCGACCAGCACAATTTGAGTCAAGAAGTTATATCCAATCCAACCAGCCTCAAATAAAGTACCTAGTTTAGATTTTACTACATAGTATAGTGATAACTGTTTTCATACAGCTATCTATTAATCAATCAAACCATAAGAAAAAAAATCATATTTTAGATTTAGCTTACTAACTACTTACTAGAGTAGCGCAGGGACGCTGGCCTCCTACATTAAAAAAAAATTAATAAAATAAAGGAAGTTTTAGTTTTAAGCTACTATAAAAATATGTTAAATGTACTATTTGATTTTATTCATCTTAATTCGTTTGTTATAGGGGTTTCTGAAAGCACAGTACGCAGGATAGTAGAGGAAGGGAGTAGAAATGAAGGCAAATTTGACTCAGATAGCTGTTATAGTGCTGAAGAACCAAATGATGATACTGAAGATGCCCCGTGCCCTCTTGCCAGTACTTCGAAACAGAGTGATGATCAGTCCTTTGAAGGAGTAGAATATTTAGATTTTGATGAATTATATTAATGTACAAAATTTATCTACAAAAAAAAATAAAAATATGTAGTTTTCAAATCGCCTTGTTTTTTTTCTACCCGACGGACCCAGAAAGAGGGTAATGTGTTTGAGCTGCATGTATGCTTGTTTGTTTGTATGTTTGATTCTATGTGCGCCTCTGCAGTCTAAACACTTGACCGATTTTTATAAAATAACTAATCTTCTTATATATAAAAATGAATCGCAAAATGTGTTGGTAAGCGCATAACTCGAGAACGGCTGAACCGATTTCGATAATTCTTTTTTTATTATATTCCTTGAAGTACGAGGATGGTTTTTATGTAGAGAAAACGTAAATATGTACCACGGGCGAAGCCGGGGCGGACCGCTAGTTCCAAATACATTTAAGTAAAATTTGACCTAGGTAGGTCAATTAAAATACTAATGTATTTTTGTCTTAAATTTACACTATTGCTACAATGAAACAATTATAACGGTTTAAATCGCGGTATTTATTTTAGATTATATTATATAGATTTTTAGATTTTTATTCTATAGTATCAAGATCGCTTGCGTCGCAGTATCAGTGTTGCTATATGAGCGACGGTGGCGCCCTCATTTATTTTCATCTCTTTTGTGTCGCACTGTAAGTCTATGTTCTATTCATTATCGAAAGGACGACGCGACGCCCCCTTCCCCCTCTCGTTCGCTTCTTGTTTACGTAATTTTTGGGATGCGCGTAGAGTTTATAATATTCAAACGGGAAATTAAATGAATATTTATTTTTGTATGAAAATAAAATCTAACAAATTATCAAAAGTCGTAGAACAAATGTTGTTACTTATGATGTTAGCTATCTTGTCCTGCGAGGTTGCTGGTGTATTACAAGTAACCCTGTATATCAGTCACCTTTGAGTTTTATATATATAGATTTTATTGTTAATTACGACGTTAAAATTCTAATGATGCAAATCGTTAGCAGTTTTTTTGGATCTCCCGCAAAGTAGCAATAGCAAAATGCAAAACCGCTTGTCTGGCTCAGCCCGCGAGAAAGGACTGGAAGTCTAGAATTGGCTAAAACTTGACACGCCAATGTTTTGGTGGCTCACCAAACTTGACCCTGCATTTTTTTTTTAGTTTTAAATTTTTAAAGCCATACCTATCGTTAGTTCATGGTTTGTTCTTAATCGTTTCCTATAAATAATTGTTCGTTAATTGTCTATTAACAATAAATAAAATAAAAATATACTGTTCCCCCCCATTCAAAATTATTAATGTTTTGTCCACTATTAGTTTATAAACATTTATTATCGTTTGTTCTTCAATAAATAACGTTTTTTTCGAACATTTAGTTGCCGTTTTATTACTTATTTATATTTATAGGTACTATAAGATTAATTCTGTGATTTTAACTAATGTAAAATACGCATCTGAAGTAATATTCTATTGATGTTAAGCATATGTTATGTTTATATAAAGTAGTTTACATTAATTATATAGCGTTTTATTTTTAAGAACAAACCATGAACTAACGATATGGCATAATAAAAATTTAAAACAAATAAAAAAAAATTGCGGGGGCCAAGTTTGGTGAGCCTGTTTTGGTCTATGCAGCGGCCGCGGCGCGCGCCACAGTGCAAGTCACAGGTGCAAGTGCGAGCGCCGAAATCGGAAATCAGTTTTGCCCGTAGACAGACGGTTTTGCCGTTTGCGTTCAGTGCGTTCAGTAGGTAATGTTTTGACTTGTGAGTTGTGACAGTTGACAATTGACATTTGACTCCTGCAATCAGTGTTGCCAACTTAGTGCTTTCGGCATTAGATCTAGTGCTTTTTTTCATGTATTATTGCTTAAAATTCAATTGACAACATTTCAAAATTTTAAGCTACTTATTTTTTTATTTTAATGAAAACTAGATCAAAAATTATGATACACGTATTTTTTGCTTTTTCTAAATATGGAAGTTTTCATTCATCTTTTTGAGTTTTAAAATCATCTCATTCTAAAATGTCGTAAGCGCCAAATGACGTCATACATACGGAGGAATACATTTTTTCCTTTGCCACATACCTAGTTTAAATTAAAAAAAAAAATCTTGACAGTTGGCACATTTGTCACTTTGATTCGTCAAGCTTTGTATTAGTCAGTTCTTTAAAGAAACGAATCTTCAATGGCGGCGCTTATCATTCCCTCTCGCTCACACACGGCCGTACGGTATGCAAAAAAAAAGGGAAAAATAAAATCACTAAAATGTATTTGATTTTCCCTATAATAGTTTTTATCATAAATTTACAATGACAATTATGCATTTGCGAAAGTAAATAATGTTTTATTGGAATTTGACAAAATATGTTCTTTGGGAAAAGTTGTTCAGTTTTATGGGCTTATTACAAGTATTATGGGGATTTTATTACATTCTGTATACGTAAATATGATAATTCATATAAATACACAAATACAATAACAAAAAAGTTTGTCAACAAACAATTTGAAATAATTAATAAAATAATTATCAATTTACGTTATTTTTATTTTCTTTTTTGCTGATCCTACCATCTGTCAAAGTCAGCTTTGGCCGCCATTGAAGATTCGTTTCTTTATTGAACTGACTATTAAATATTGTTATTTGTTATTTGCTGATCCAAATTTTAAAAGAAACTTATTCACAAGTACTGATGATGATGACTTTATGCAGGATTTGTTAAGGGGTGCTGAAAATTTCTGGGAAACAAATATACTATCCCAAAAACGTTGGAAAGTGTTAAATAAATACAACTTTTAGTAAGTAAACAAAGTCTTTTATTTCAAGAAAATTATGAACACTATAGACACTATTTATAATATAAATGCATTGGTCCAACTCCAATCAAACAAACATCACGCTAATGAGATTAAATTAGAAAACCAAAACACAAAAACACGATTTAAAAGTTTGTTTACATGAATAATTCACAAAATATGAAATTTGACACATGCCATACCCTGTAAATGTCAGTGATAGTTTTTTTTTTAACTTTTTTTAAATTAGGCTAAGGCGCATTTTTATTCCTCCGTATGTATGACGTCATCATCACATTTATCGTTTTTATTTAATTTCTCTTAAAATATGCGATTAAAAAATGAAATAATATTTTTTCTGTAATCGCAAGAGCAAAATAAAGAAACGGTTTTTTTCTTTCATGGCCTTATAAAAAATGAAATGTTGTCAATTTTAGTGCCTAGTGTGTAATCTAGTGCTTTTAAGAACGTTAAGAACGTTAAAACAACGAAATCGAATGGGTCTGCCCTTGCTTAATTCGTTGTTTGTGGTTGTTATATATTCGGACGGGTCTAAAAGCAACAAATAAATCTTGCTTCAACTACGAAAATCCAAGAGAAGTTATACAAATCGTATCAAGTTCAAGTCGTTACGTCGCGTCGATTTCAATGAAGAAAGTGATTATAAGATTATTTTTTTTCTTAATAAAAAGGGTTTTTCTTATTAAAGATTTTTTTAACGTTTAGCGTCCTTTTTGAATGAAAATACACAAACTTTTTTGCTGTTGGCCTTTTCGAAAATTGAGTTGGCAACACTGCCTGCAATCTCCTTTGTTTTTTGACGTAATATTTGTAATTTTGTAGGTATTCTCCATCGAGATATATGTACACTAGAGAGGTTATTCCAAACAAAAACATTGCGCGCGGCCGATGTGGTGGGGTACGTGTGGAACGAGCGAGGCGTGGCTTCAAGTTCAAAGATTAAGCAATGCGTGCAGATGCGACACATTGTGCAATCTGTTTACTCGGTACTATCTGGTGGTACTGATACTAGGGAATTAATAAAAAGAGGATTTTATATTAAACTATGTATTTTAATTTCCTTTAAATAATATCAATTTAGTAAGCTTTTGTCGTTTTGTGTAGTAATCAATAGTTTTATCAGTTTTTGCTTCATGATGTAATCGAATTTTGGAGTATTGGTTTATAATAGCCCTAATTAAATGGATACGATGATTCAATGTTGGGCAAAATTCAATGGCGGCTTGTGTCAAAGGCCTCGGCGATATCATTTAAGAACATAATATTATGTACTTTAGGCAAACTTGTAATAAGATCTATTTTACTTTCTTATTAGTCCATTTGACAAGGATATTGGGTAAGATACCTATTGGAATAATTTTATTATTATGTATGTACTTATTAAATCCGCGAATAAAAAAAATGTTTAGTCGCGAATATAGAAATTGGGTCGCATTTTTTTAATCCGCGAATAGTGAAAACGTGACTAAAGGAAGCGCGATTAAGGAACTTTTACTGTATTAGTTTCTGTGAATGTTGTGTTTATTTGTAATTGTTGTGCATAATAATTTATAAATCCTATTGGAACAACTGTTGATGAACATTTTTTTAATAAATAAAAATAGGTAAATAAATAAATATTACTTAATATAACCTACCGTTTTACTTTGCGTAGTCGGGTAAAAGTATAAATATTTAGGTACTACAACACGGTAATCTTTCCTAGTATATATTGTATATATACATAGTTAAAAAATCCAGTTACATTTTTTTAACAGACTCATCGATAGTGTCACGTCTGTGCTGTTAGTCTATGAAAAATGGCGCGAAACGCAGAACGCGTGGTGATTTTTCGCAAAATGATAACAATATTAGTAAAATGCATTACTTACTCATAATAAGGAAACTTACTGGTGAAAAGTCACTCCTCGGGCTTTGTTTGTATTATGGGAACTGTTAAAACACGGTTAAAACAATATCTTAGCACACACGAAGGCATTTTGAACAGAGCAATAACACGTGTTGACGCGGCAAGCGGGGGGCACAGTCCGGCACAGACTAAAGAGACTTGTGATTCTTGCCTCTAGCTCGTGTTAAAGAGAGTGTAGTAGCGATCGCCTCTCTAGTACGTAGTACATACTATCTCGATGGTATTCTCTTTGGTTTTTTGTGTGGGACGGTGCCACGGTGGGTTTTGCTTTTGCTGTTTGTCGGGGGTTTCCGGTACTTTTTTGACTTTGTTGATCATTATTATCCCGTTTAATGATCAATGGAATGTTAAAAATCATTGTAAAAGTTAAGATGTATTAATAAAAAAAAAGACTTCAGACCGTGATGGTGGTTTATTATGATAAACACATAAATAATTGTAAACAATCGGTGTATTTCATTTTGTAAAATTGTGCATACTTGAATAATGGAGGTAGCGTCTTTACGTGAGTAAGTAACTTCTTTTTTAAAAACAATAACAAGCTCTTTGTTTCTTAAGCAGAAACGATATAACTTTCAACTGAAAACAAATATAAACAATTATATTAGAGCGATCAATCCCAAAATTATCAAACTGACTGATAAGATGATATTTTACAGGAACTCACACTGCCGTGTGTGTGGTGTGGTTGATGAGTACTATGACGAGTTTTCTGGTATTAACCACGAAGATACTCCAAAACATTTGTGTAATGTTATATTGCGAAACTATGTAGTCAACAAGTAAGTAGTGTACCTACCTATTGATAATATATCAGACATAGATATTTTAACATGAAGTGCATTTGAGTCATATTGATAAATTCGATAAACAGTTCTTATGGTACTATCAATAAAGCTAACGGCAAAGAATAATCTAATTGAGTATATGTACAACTAGCTGTGCCCTGTGGTCTCACCCACATTACTTCGCTCCTGTTGGTCGTGATTATATATAGCCTATATCCTTCCTCGATAAATAGGCTATCTAGCACCGAAAGAATTTTTTAAATCAAATCAGTAGTTCCTAAGATTAGCGTGTTCAAATGAACAAACAAACTCTTGGGCTTTACTTGTAATACTTTAAAGATGGTTTTGCTCATGATTTTGGTAAAACTACTTGCACTCATAATATTCTGTTAAGCCAACCTTTCTAAAGAGCAATAGACATTCCAAATTTGCAGCACTATTGTTTATTTTTTTTCTATAAATGTATTTCATTAACAATTCTATTATTATTAATTAATAATAATTTTTCCAGATCATACTTCAGTAAGAATAAACACGGTGTGTCTATATTCGGCCATGCAGAGAGTTTACCACTGAATGACGCTCCTGTTATGAAAATTGAAAACTGTGACACTCATAAAATGAGATTATATGTATGTATTCATATAATAATATAAGCTTGTTTTTATTTTTTATAGATTTTATGCAATTTATGAACATTCTTATGCTATTTATTTTCTAATAAGTATTATCATGAATAACAAGGAACATAAATTAAAAAAAGAAAAACAAATAGATGCTCAATGTCCAGTTATACAAACATCAATACATAAATAATTACATTTTTATTGTTTGTTCTTTTTCATCCTAACATGAATTTGGTTTTGATAAGGTCTATTAGTAATTTAGTAGTTTATTTATGTATACTATGTAAATATTTTATTTGAATCGTCAACTCCCAAAATTAAGTTTCTACTGATTGTTCCTACATTTTCAGGTGAAACCAACTCAAACTGTGAACTTTACTTTTGATATCATCAATGAAATGAAAAGCGAAGATTTACTTATTATTGGCGTTCAACTGGCCCATCCTCAGCCACAGTTTCAAACTGTTCAAAATCCATTCATCTTTGGTCAAGAACCCAAACTTATTGCCAAAAGTAAGTCAATTAAAAATTATTTATAAAGCATTGTAGCAAATAAAAATAAAATTATCATTAATAATTATTAATCTGGTTTTAGAATCGGAAATAAAGGGCTCAATCGCAATTCAATTCCAAGCCGTGGATATTGGTCACTATGAAATGCCAATCATGTTCACACTGTTTCGTCAGTGTGATCAAAAGAATTTAATTTTCGTCCGGGAAATGGTAAGTAAATTTAAATATTGGATCTTTGCTTAAGAAATAATGCACAGCGAATGTAGTCTGCATGATGCGAAATCAATATCCTATACTGCATATTAAAAAAAAAAATGTGTGCGTGTACTAGAGTACACACGTAAGAAGTGAAACTTCTTTATGTCCTTATTTTTCAAAAAATAATTTACTATATACAATATTAAAGAAATACGTTAGTCACACGCTCGTCGCTACCTACTTAAATATTTACACCGGCCGCTGCTGCAACTCGCTCGCTTCGCTCGCTCGGCTCGTGCGGTAGTTCAAAAGTTAACCTAAGATGCTCGTCGCTTCGCTCCTCGCTACCTATTTGAATATTTACGCCGGCCACTGCCGCGACTCGCTCGCTTCGCTCGCTTGGCTCGTGCGGTAGTTCAAAAGTTAACCTAAGATGCTCGTCGCTTCGCTCCTCGCTACCTATTTAAATATTTACACCGGCCGCTGCTGCAACTCGCTCGCTTCGCTCGCTCGGCTCGTGCGGTAGTTCAAAAGTTAACCTAAGATGCTCGTCGCTTCGCTCCTCGCTACCTATTTGAATATTTACGCCGGCCACTGCCGTTTTCAGCTTATAAAGGATTTCGACTTAGGCGGATTTTGATTGGACATAAAGAGTTTGAGGTTTATTCTTATAAATTTTGAATTCATAAAATTATAATTGAACACCTGACACCAATCAAGCAAACACGTGTTTACGTGAGTCATAGATTTATTATCGTATACTCCTAAAATGTTTTCTAAGAAACAATAGTGTACTTACATTGTCGGCACGTTCTTAAAGTCGGTAACTTATTTTTGTTCGAACAATAGAGGTAATAAATTCCTAATGATCAAGTTGTTAAGGTTGTAAAATAAAAAATATTCTATATTAAAACGTATATATAATATGTGCGTCATTAATTTCTGACTGTTTCGAAATTTGGTGCAAAATAAAATAGTGTGTAAATAAAATTTGTAAAAAATCAATAAAATAAAACAATTGAGTAAAGATCTATAGGCATATTATGTATGTATTTATACAAGATATGTAATATATATATATTTATACAGGGAACTTCTCAACGTGTTATCTATGAAATTATACTTTTACTCAATTGTTTAATTTTATTTACACACTGTTTTATTTTGCACCAAATCTCGAAACAGTCAGAAATTAATGACGCACATAGTACATAATATATACATATTAAGACAGAGGTTAAGCTTAAATAACTTGAAAAATAAATAACATGATCACGCCCACGTGTTGGTGTTTTAAAAAATTCAATCAAAAACTGAGGTTA
>CAJQZM010033772.1:381-26467 GCA_907164665.1 Colias nastes
TGCCTGTGAAATTCTATGCCAGAATTTGGTGTCCAAACACTTCTGCAATTTTGCACAATACAATGCATTTCTTTATATTCGGAAAATATTTATTAAATAAGCAACAATATTAACTTAAATATTCGAAGCGACGCAATTTTTTTGACACACATGCCATATTGACAAAGTGAGAGTTGCTACAATTTTATTATGGTGACTACCCATAATCAGGGAGTATCGCTTTTTAATAATTGGTTCAGATACTTATTTTATTTAGCATAAATAATAATTGTCTCATCCAACAATGCTTCTGAATGACGTTGTTGGCAATTTATCAACAAACTCATGTACAAAAACTAACCTTTTGCACAGAATATTACAGCATACATAGTAGCCTTGGGAAAACTTCGTATTAACAGTGGCAATACCAAGTTAGGTGTGAAAGTGATAAAAAATATCAACTGGGCAATATTTTCTTGTTACACGTTAATGTTCATACCGAAATCTCCAGTGTATTAGATATAAGCTTCTTGGTGTATACCTAATATGAATTGACGTATTGATCGTATCAATTGACAGTTCACATTTCGTATCACAAACCGCGAAACAAAAACATTTGGGTCGCCAAACGGTAATTACATCATGACATCGGACGCTTTATTATAAGCTTATATTTTACAAGACGTTGCCTAAGAATTTGTGTCATATACCACATTTGACCTACAATTTAAACTCCCAATAATGAAGATTAACGTAAGATACATGATAACTGTCTTATAATAAACACGATGTAATCATTTTTAAAATGTTTACTTAAGTAATAATATTTGTCTTGATATTGCAAACCTCTTGGTCACCCGAAGAACTTTACTATTCTCCAACAAAAAGCATGTTCATTGAAAAAGCACGTAAAGAACGTGCTCTAGAAAAAAGCAGGTTCGTATTAAAAATCTTGCGAATCATAAAGCTCAATGAAGCGGTTGAACACGACAATTTTAATTGCACAAAATAACAGACGTATTTCAATGTCGAGAGTTTTTGTGATTTGGTCACCGATACTTTATTAGGTCGCAATAAATTGTAATTAAAAAGAGACGTGATTACTGTGGTGTGATAATAATTGGACGTAATTTATGCAGCTTTTAGGGATTCGAGTTTAAGTTATAAATCAATTCAAATACAGTCACCGAAGCTTTGTGTTTTAGATTATTTCTTATAATTTGGCAGTTTTTTAGGACTTTATTTAATACAAACACTACAGGGAATAAGCTATAATTGTTGTTTAAAAGTACGGAACCATACCCAACAGGTTCTATGCTTTCCTGTCTGATTTAGTTTTTTGCTGGAACGATTCATAAAGGCCCCATCAGGAAACGATGGAGGTTTTGTCTTTCACCGGCCACACGAAATCGCATAGCTCCTTTCTCGTACCTTTGATTGCGATGAATATTTCTGTTAATTTGTTTTTTTATTACTAAACGTGTTTTGAGGTTGTGAGAGCATACATTTGAAAGAATACCGAACTACATGTATGTAGATTGTTTTTAGATATAAAAACAAAGGTTCAATTTTACTACTATTACCACATAAATAGACCAATAGCAAGCTAAATACAGGTAAATTAGCTTGGAGAAATTTTTGCATATGTAGTGGTGTGTATATTACTCAGATCTTAGAGCGCGTTTCCACTATATCGTTCTGGCCTATACAAAAATGTTTCGATATCCTAACATTACTATTTAATTTTATACTTATTCCTAGCAACACTCTTGTTTTCAATAAAAACAACTTTTAATTTGAAAGAAAATGGTTTTGACTTTATAAAAAAAATATATCATTCAATTTCACGTCCTTGAGCAAACGACAAGGCGACTACCGTGAAACAATAAAATATCGTGTCCATTATAATTTGTTTCATAATTAATATTTGACCATAATAATTACGAAACAAAACAAATAAATAAATCGTCACTTGATAGTGGAAAGTGGAAACACGCACAAAACCAGAATAAACCAGTTTACGCTGTCCGCAGGTGCCAAATGCAGTTGTTTGGTACCGTTAGAACATAAAGCACACATTTCATTCAAAAATTATAATTATTATGTACGTAGTTTAATTGATAAAGGAGAATGACCACGGGTGGTATCGGTAAAAAAGGAGAATGACCACGGGTGGTATCGGTAAAATTTGAGTTGTGCCACGTATTCGTGATATTGTTAATTCCTATTTGTATTTATAATGATCATACGTATCACTATTAAGTCTTAATTATACCGGATAAATTGAAATAATATTAAAAGTTTGTGTTTTGAAACATGTATGACCACGTGATGACCACGTATGGAATCGGTAAAATACTAATTGTGTCACGTGTTCGTGATATTGTTAATTCCTATTTGTATTTATAATGATCATATTTATCACTATTAAGTCATAATTATACCAAATAAATAGAAATAAAAGTAAAAGTTTTTGTTTTGACACATATATCTATCTCTCTTGCAAGCGTCCTGCGTCTTATGTCATAGTTTCTATTTGAAATGAATCTTGAATGAATGTGTTCGACGCTAAGGTTCGACGCAATGTTCGACGTAATTTATTTTGAAATAGGTAATGTTTATTACGATTTACTTTTCACATTTGTCTTGTAAATTAAAATATTACCTATGTAATAAATGTAAAACTTAACGTTCATCGTTAGTTTAAACTCGATAAAGTATTTTTTTGAAGTGTTGAATAAAACTATTGTTTTATTTTTATTGTCGCGAACTGCGGCTTATTTATATAAAAACTTTAATCGTTTCTAAAAGTACTAACATCAAGCTTTAAATTGAGCTATATTTCATCTTGACACAATAAGTTTGATTGCGATACCAAGTGCCATAGTCACTTGGGCAATCTCCTTTTGTAAGTATTTGTTGATTGTTGTTATTATTGTTATAATATTTGTTGAAGTGTTTAATTTGTGTGTAAGTGTTGTAACTTTGTATTGTTAATTCAAAATGGCTCCAGTGTTAAAACATGGTCGAGGCAAGCCTTTGACTTCTCAAACTAAAGAATTAAACTTTAAATGTCGTTTCTTTTTCAGGTTAGTAAATTTTTCATTTTAGTAACATTGTCATTTTGTAAAATCATGTTCATTTTGTAAAAGTTATACGTTTGTTAAATGTGTAAATATTAAATTAAAGTCTCATCTTTTTCAGAGGAGAAACACATATAGTTTAATTTAAAATCCCATATTTATATAATATATATATAAAATAAAAACTAAAAATAAAATGTTGTTTTATTTTATTTGCTGACCATACACTACTACAAACGCAAAAATTTCTCCAAGCTAATTTACCTGTAATTATTCCTCATTGACAAAGGAAGAAAGGTACATGCTACATAATATCATTACTGAGTGTTTTATTAGCACATATTTTTTTTCTTTCCTAGGTCAACCCGTTTGAAGCTGTGACAAGGGGATAATTAATTATTACAGTGTTTATCTACAGTATTATAGTAATGTGGAGTTTTAGATACGTACATTTAGTTTTTTTCTTCTGGAAGACGTTTAATTTGATTTATTTGCAAGTATTCAACAGAAATTGCGACAAAGCTATAGAAGGTCATTAAGACATTCTCAGAATGGATGGGCGGCAAGTGAGAGCAAATTAACCGAATGTTGGAAGTTCTTTAACCATTTACCTAATTTAAGGTTGAAGTTTAAATCTATTTCATAATTGCTGTCGTACCTAGATTCCAGAATAACAGACTATGACTAAATTTTTTTAAGTAGGTACTGACGCATACATACAAAACAGAAAAAGAGCAGAAATTTTTACATACTAGTTTTATCATTTTAAAAAGGTTTCCTTTACATTCGTTATCAATTTCAACTTGTAAGCACTAACATATAAATACGTTTATTACCAATGTAATATCGTTTCAATTAAAAACGCACGTATTAATAAGAAATAGTATTTTATGGGCTCAAGTTATGTGCTTTGCCCGAGATAGGGTTTCCAATAAACCCTGCGTTACAGATAAATTTAAACAGGCAGACAATATTTTATGGGTCATTTTAGGTACGGTTTTACGATTGGAGACGAAGCTGCGTCTAGATTTTAATACTGTCTAGTTCTGGACGGCATTATGCTTTCAAATTATTTATAACCGCTGTAAAGATGTTTATCGAAGATTAAACACATGAGTATGAGAATATGTTTGTAATTTTCTATTCGTTTGGCGTGATGTTTGTTTGTGTTGAAATATTTGGGTTTGAGTGGCGTTTTATGCCGTTGTTGAATTATTTATTTATGGAAATTATTGTTATAGTTAATTAATTATTTTAATATAATGGGCGTTAAGAAAGTTAGCGAGACAATTTAAAACTAAGACCATTTTAATTTTTATTCTTATATAAATTTTGCAAAAAACTAGATCACATATATACGTGGGCCACACTGAAAGTTTTGCGTAACTAATAAATAAAACAATTTATTTGTCTAATATTATATTAACTACTTTTTAAAGTATACTCCGTTACATTTAAAACACTTTTTTATCCGTTCAAATCATTTCTGGAAACATGAGGACCATTGGTCCGAGGGTATGTTTTCTGCGTGCTGTTTGAAAGCAACCACGGCCTCTTCTGGCCACGTAAATGTCGAACCACTCATTGAATCATAGATTTTTGGGAAAAGGAAGAAATCGCAAGGTGCTAGGTTAGGACTGCGTACGGCATGAGTCACGTGCTCTATGTTTTCAGAAGCCAAAAATGACATTGTTTTGTTCGCGGTGTGCGCCGAAGCACTGTCATGGTGCAACAAGATGCGACTTCTAGGTCGCTTTTCTCTTATTTTTTATAAGACATTGGGCAAACAAATAGTGGTGTAACACTCGGCATTAACAGTCTTTTGTTACTCAAGTGGGATAGTGTAGACAGGATTCGTTTTAGAGAAAAATAATGCAATCATTTGTTTGCCGACCCTTATCGCCTGCCTCAATTTGGTTGGTTTGCTGTCACTTTCAAACACCCACAAAGAATATTGGTGTTTTCTTTCTGGAATATAACCATGTATTCATATTACATATCCTGTCACTATATTATACACGAAATTAGAATGTCCGTAATTGTACTTTAATAGCATTTCTTAACACCAATCTACTCGATGTCGTTTTTGTCCTGGAGTGAGTTTGGGAGCAATCCACCGGCAACCAAGCTTCCTAACTTTGAAATGTTCATGTAAAATATTCTGAATTTGGCTCATACCAATCCCCAAATGTCCTCGAATCTCCTAATAAGTGATATGGCTATTTTCTTAAATTAGTCGTCTGACGGTAGCCATATTTTCCTCCGTGATCGCAGTTGAGGGTCGACCTTCACGAATTTCATCATGGAGAGAAACACGGCCGCGATGAAATTCAGCATATCAATGCCTTACAGTGCTCAAATGAGGTGCTTCCCTCCCAAAAGTATTTTGAAGGCGAGCAGTGCAAACTTTCGGAGAAAGCGAACTTTTAAAATCATCAAAAATCATCGCCCTAAAATTGTTTCATGTTAGTTCCGTTTTTGCTACGGACAACGAACTTCAACTTGAGATAAAAAAAAATTGAGAAGCGCTTCCCGCCAAATTTCTTTTTCCTCAACTTATGAGACTTCATATGTTAAAAAAATATAACATTCGAAATATAAACATTTATGGGTGGCCAGAAACGCAAAACTTTTAGTGTGCACTAGGTACTAAAAAAAGGTATTTATATACAGATGCATGTTGTTTGTTAGGTACAGATGTTATCGTCAATAATCGCAAATAAATAATTGCATATCTTAATATATATAAATCTCGTGTCACAATGTTTGTCCTCAATGGACTCCTAAACCACTTAACCGATTATAATAAAATTCGCACACCATGTGCAGTTCGATCCAACTTGAGAGATAGGATAGTTTTTATGAAAAAAAAACGTAAACATGTAGGTACCACGGGCGAAGCCGGGGCGAAACGCTAGTGTATTATGTATATCTAAATATCGTGCATAATTAATATCGCTCATAATGTATTATTTTTCTTACAAACTTATCCAAACGTTACAATTATTTTATAAGTTATGTCTTTACGTTACAATTCAATATAGTAAAGTAACACTTAAAAAGCTTTAAAAGCATAGCTTTTGTTCCTATACGACACCATTGTGTTTATCTTAGTTCTCCTTTCCTTTTTGGGATAGTCTAACTCGCTTAATTTTATTTAGGTACTACTTTAGTACGCCTTTTATAGTTTTAACGAGTCTCAATACTCTGGATAATAATATGTAAAAGTATTCATGGTGAAAGGGCTTTTATATCGCAGAAGTGGCATTAGTTTGGTGAACAATAAATCATATTATGACGTCTATTTATTTCGTATATTAGGTACCTATATTCATTATTATGTTTTACATATTTTAAACCTTTTTTTAAATTTATCACATTTTAGTAAAAACCATAATTATTACTAAAAATATTCCAATTGCCGATATTTATATTTGTATTCATATTCAATAACAAGATTACAACCCCTTCTGTCGAACTGCTCTATTACACAGTTACCTATTATGACGTTTTCCAAAAAATAATTACAGCGATAAAGCGCTCGTAAGTACAAAGCTTAGCTATAGCCACTTAAAGTCTACAACTGTATTAAATGTACCTAAGCATGAAATCCGGCAAATACCATTACATCCTCACGTAGTTCACAAAGCTTAACAAATTAGGTACACAGGTAAGCGCATTCAGCGATAAAACCAACTATCTTATTAGACGGTAACAAAACAATGGAACTTTACGCAGCGCTGCAGCTGCAGCTGTTTTAATATCATCTGTGACGTTTACGCGCGAAAAGTTTTACGACCCGCAGGCGCATCAAAAGTCAAGTGATGTAGCAGTGGATGTAGTATAACGATGTCGATTTGTTTATTTTAATTGTACATAAGTAGCTCTATTTACTCGTAGATCCTACCTTCGACTACGTACGCTTGATAAAGTTATTAACATAAAACTTACGAGTGCCTTTCCATAAATTGGTTCGCATCTTGGTTGAAAAATCCGGCCCCACGTTACTTAGCTAACAAATTTGATGTGGTCAAATTCTTGAAAAATATGCTATCTTTTTCTTTTATAATCGTTAATTGATTGGTTTCTATGAAATGCTGTTTAAGATTCGCTTACACTTTTTCTAGTATTTTTTCAAAGCCCCTAGATTATCTTCCTCATGAAGTAATTTCCAATCGTGCAATAGATTTTTATCTCCTTATTAACATACAACAAACAAAGAATAATCAGTTCAATATTGATTGTTAAGTTTATACCAACCTCCATCCTTGATATTTCCAAGCGTTTTGTTTGTTTTTTGATGCATATAATTAATTTATCGATAAGTTACGTTGACATCACTGAAGGGTTCATTTTACGAGCGTTTCGTCTCGTATCCGAGTTCCATTTTAGAACGAGTCCTCGCTTGTGGTAGGTCATTGGAATAACAGAATAAGGTCGATATACTCTTAAATTATATCATAATTTATCAACATAAATAATTATAATATTATAGATATTGGATTTTTTCAAAGTGGTGAGCATGAATATAATATCTTTAATTGGAATAAATTTTACAATCAAGTTGGACAAATTACGATTGAAATTACAATGAAATTATCTCTGTTGATTTCGCAAAACAGTTTATAATTAATGTATCAAGCGGCGGACGGTTTGGGGTAAAAGCTAGATAAATAATACTAAATAAATATCTAGTATAATTGCTTAAAAGAGCATAAGGTGACCGCATTCATTTGCTTTTCCAACCATGACAAAAATGTGTTTTGATGTCCGAGTTAATTAATTAATGAATATGGAGCTAACGTATAAGTACCTATAACATAACAAGATGTTTTACAGTGCGCTTCGGCTAACCCTCGCAGATTGCATGATATTTGCATTTATTATCAACAGGTATTAACATCGGGGAAGTAAGAAAAATGAACAATTAGATCTCTCAATAATCTATAGCACAATAAAATTCCGAAGCGTCATTAAAATTTACCATCTATTAGAGAAGTTGCAATGGAATGCATAAAAGTAAAAACACTAAAATTTTTCCTTGGAACAAGTCTGCGTATAAATTACGAGGTTATAAAAGTTTTTGTTGCGAATAGTGTTGCTATAAATCCCCTATCCCTTTCTAGCCGGCTTTTACGAGCGTGAAAACGCGAGATGGTTATATATTTCATGGGTTTTATTGCAGACGCGCATCGTATATATTGTTTCGGAAAGCTAATCATGACCCTCCATTGTAAATCAAAGTAATAATGACATTTGTATTTGTTATCTGCCGTATTAGGCCATGTTTTTGTGGTCGGCCTCCTTGATCTGTGCAACAGAGAGCTTTTTCAGTGAATTTTGATTACACCAGACGTAGTTTTTAGTTTTCACTGAACAATGCTTCGACGTTGAAGACTCACGAACGTGCAAAAATATAGATCGACATATTCGACTTACCTGCACATAATTCATTTCATCATTGCTTCAATAAATGAAGATGTTGTTAATAGCGACATGAGTAATGGGTAGAAAACTTTCCCATTAATAACGCTAGCTTTTCGCTCGCGGATTCGCCCGCAAAGTAAAAGGAAATTCCTATGGGAATGAGATGTTTCGTCGCGTTTAAAAGTTATCACTCTCTAGCCTTCTACATCCAGACATAAAAATCACATTATGAAATCGATCCTTTACTATGTAAAAGTTGACAAACAAATTGATACATCATATCAGATAGTGACAACGGAATGGGTAATATTATGATTTTACTGGATTTCACTCGTGCGTTTGACTCCATCGATAAAGAACTTTTGTTAGCTAAATTAAAATACTACGGGGTCAATTCAAATTCTTGTGATTGGTTCAAATCGTATCTGTCGGATAGGAAACAGCTTGTCGTTACCGAAAATGAGGGCTGTTTGAAATACTCGAGAACAGAACCGACTCCACGTGGTTGTCCTCAGGGCTCTATACTCAGCCCGGTTTTGTTCACGTTGTATACTGCCGATCTCATTGAACACATTAAACACGGTAAGGTACACTTATATGCCGACGATACACAGCTATATTATCCTATAGATTCCAATAATTCTACAGTCACAGAACGCCACATTAACGAGGATTTAGAACAAGTGTCGTTATGGTCTAAACAAATCGCCCTGGTACTTAACGCGTCCAAATCTAAATACATAATCGTACAAAAAAACAAATTCAAAAAATAAAAAATCTTAATTTTAATATAAAAATTAATAATGCACCATTAGTTGGAGTGGATAAGGTTAGGAATCTCGGCTTGATTTTGGATGGGCAGCTTAAATATGAGGATCACATAAGCATCACAATCAGAAATGCCTTCTACAGACTGAAAGTACTGTATGGTCTTAGGCAGGATCTATCAGAGAGCGTTAAAGTAATGCTGACTGAATCATTAGTTTTGTCACATCTTAATTACTGCGATACCGTCTATGGCCCCCGCCTATACGCCAAAACCGAGCGAGCAATTCAGCGAGTGCAGAACGCATGCGCTCGTTTCTGTTTCGCCATACCAAAGCGTGCGCATATCACACCTTACCTGAATAGCCAGAAAATCCTCAAGATGGCGGGTCGTAGGCAGTTACATTTAGCAGGTCTGGTACATAGGCTGGTGCACACGGGGGCTCCTGTCTACCTCTATAAAAAACTAACATGGACTCAAGAGTACCATACGAAAAATACACGAGGTAGAAGCAACAATGCCTTAATCATACCGAAACACCACACGTCAGGTTTTAAGGGTGGATTCAAGTATTCTGCTTCAAAGATCTGGAACGACCTTCCACCACCCTTAAAGCTTAGTATGTCTTATGTGTCATTCAAGTGTAAATACAAAAGGATACTCTTGAACAAACAGACAGCAGAATCAACACGCAGGTAAAACAAATTATTGATTACAAATATTCCCATCCATATACATACACACACACATATATATATATATATATTTTTTATTCATAAATAAATACATATACATGCCCACATATCTATCTGAATTATTTAAATATCTATGTAAGTATAATAATTTTGTTTATTTTATAATATTTATATGCATATATTATTAATTAAAATATATGTACAATATGTAGACGTATTTATAAATTTTTACTTTTATTGGTAGGAATAGTTATGGATGTAATTTTATTATTAGTATTTATATAAATGTAGGACCTCGGAAAATACGCGGGCAGACTGAAAATCAGCGCTGTTCGGGTGTTAGCCCACAGCATGGCTGAGTCTGTTCCGATTGCCTAATATGTGTTTACTTTTTAAGTTAAGATAGTCTAAGTTTTTGTTGGCAATAAAGCTTTTTTTCTTTCTTTTCTTTCTTTCTAATAAGCTTTCACATTTATTATATAGTAAGGATTTAAAAGCAGACAAAACGAGACAAATTAGGTATTGCGTTCACAATATCCAAGAAGCCACAGAGTAGAAAATACATCGAGTCTCGTAATCGGCTTGTGCGATGGAATTATATGAATAACTAGCTGCCTCGGCAAACGTTGTCCTGCCTTACTCTTATCACTTAGGGATATGAAAAATAGATGTTGGCCGATTCTCAGACCTACCCGATATGCACAGAAAATTTCATGAGAATCGGTCCAGCCGTTTTGGAGGAGTATGGTAACTAACATTGTGACACGGGAATTTTATATATTAGAAGATTAGATTATCATGTCCACGTCTTGTGTGGTTACAAGTACAACATTATTAACTAGCTTTTCACCCGCGGCTTCGCCCGCTTTGTCTAAAACCGAATAAATTATTATACTAAAACCTACCTCTTGAATCACTATATCTATTAAAAAACCGCATCATAATCCGTTGCGTAGTTTTAAAGATATAAGCATACAAAGGGATATAGGGACAGAGAAAGCGACTTTGTTTTATACCATGTAGTGATTATCTTGTCCAAGTCTTGACGTGTGGTTACCTACTAGACAAGCTGTATTATAATTAATAAGCGCTTGAAGTGAGTGGCCAATCGAATGGATTCATCTGAATGACAGTGTAATTGAACACATCGATTTACTATAAAAATATGTAATGTCAAGTTGTTACTGGTTTGATGGTGGGACTAACATATGAACATAAAAAAATTCTAGTAACAATTCATATTTAAATATTACAATCGATTTAATTTCAACATGTTTTATGATTGTGATATGATCAAAATACAATAACTATTTGCACCTAATTAGTAATTACGTAAATATAGAATTTAGATGTCACTGGAAAACTCAGTACTTATTTTAACAGAAATTTCTAAAGTTAGTAAGTATTTAGAGTTAACTTCAAGACCGACTTAATTTAAATATATTTTTATTTCAATTAATAGTTTCTCGGCGAACTTAAAAGCTATTCTAGATTGGCGGCGTTTTCCCTTTATCATAGCAATCAATATGTTAATGTGATGTTAAAATCATCGTAAAATATTGTTCTACAAGATTATGCTTATTAAATACATTGTTTTATGGCTTCAGAAATTGTAAATCATATCATAATTATGCACTATAATATACAAATTCGTTTAAATTTGGTGTTATAAACAACATACGAACAAAATTAAAACACAAACAAAACAAAACAATGAAATTTTTACGGATAAACAATTGACACCTTGAATTAGTAGGTAAGCAAAAAATGTGTTAATGTGACTCATAAATTCAACCCAATCGGCTAATAAATATTTTCTTGTCAAATTCGCCGCATACAAAACGTCATCTCAATTAATTAAAGGTCGTCCAGGTGCGTCGTTCTTGTATTAATGTATTCAGGCCAATTGAGGTAGGATAAAAATGCGAGAGGGCAGTGTAGAAACGGCCTCTGCGTACGTGAGCGGTAATTAGCTTTCGCGTGTTTGAACCCCAAAAAGAAGGATACGGTTTCGCCGTTCGCGACGTGGAGGTTCAAGTTAAGAAATACCACATATTTTTATATCAAATCTAATATGAGTAGTGATAAGTCACCGTATAACGTTACCGTGAGAATGTAGTTATGTGGCTCTATATCAATTTTCTATCAGGGATGCAAAATGCTGGACAATTTTTTTTCAGGATCCCGAAATAAAAACACGTACAGAAAGTATAAATAATTATATATTATTAGATACCTTATTCTTATAATTCTATGACCTCTTTTGTAACATACAGTATTGTAGAGTCGATGTTTATGGGCGGTCTCTATCAAAGATAAAATTACATTGTTTAACCATGTATGTTGAAATCTCCATCTAATCTAAGATCATCGTTCCAGACCATACCTGATTATACCTGACCTACCAAAATAAAAAACGCAAACCCGTTCACTAACTAAACGTTACACAGGCCGGCAACATTAACCTCTTCAAAGAACATAAACCGCAATACATCAGCAATAAATAAAATACTTCGCAAACTAATGTTTGCGTAATCGCGACCATGCGAAAATGACTGATCGATAAATTTTGAGTGAAGTGAAGCACGTTTAAAAAAAAGCAAATTAATCGACGTTGAATATCTTGACCTACGCTAACTGTATACGTGAGTCGCTTTTAAAATAATCTGTACTGACGCGGAGCCAGTTTTGGAAGGGAAAAAATATGTATCGATGTAAACGTGTTTGGAAAGTTCAAAGAAATTTTGCGTATAGCCATGCTCGTGTGTGAAGTTGGAATCGTGTTTTATAAGATAAAATTTTTAATTAACGTTACTGCAGGAGATCTGTAAATGAGGTTACGTTATAATTACGTATAAGGAGATGTCATTTATTGGAAATGTTTTAATGGCATTTAAAAATCATGCGTTTCATGATTTTTATGAAGTCATGTCATGTACCTACGTATTAATTGATTATTTGCTCCTATATTTTTTCCATCAAGTCTACGTAATTTGTAACGATTTATTGGTCTACGCCATAAAAGGTGGACCAAGAGACGAATAAAATAATTTAATTAAAACTTAATGCATCCGTAGCAGTCAGTAAGAAAAGTCAATGATTTTAACGATCTATATACGTATGTGGGCGTCAACGTCTCCATTTATAGACTTGGTCTCTGGTACATACAAAAAATACGCGTTAGATTTTTCTGGACGAATAGAATTCTTGTGACGTCACGCACAACCAAAATGGCGGCTATGCACCATTAAACGAATTAAAACTTAATGACAATCTTTCTGGTAATAATTTCATGAATCAATTGTATTTGTTTGGACTGGTAGCGACTAGCCGCTAGCGGATGGAAATAATATGTCTTTAATTTTTAAAGGCTTTTAAAAGAGTGCAGTAAACTTTGATACGTTATAGCCAAATTCAACATTCTCGAATAAGTATGTCATATGATACAAGCCGCTCAACCGGTTTCGATCGGGTTAAAACCAAAATGAAATTAAGCCTATTTCACTCAGGAATAATGTAGGTTAGGTTCCATGTTATAATTTTCAGAATCGGTTTTAAAGTTTTTGAGTTAATCCGTTAAGTCTTTCCTTTCAATAATATAAATTTATATTGTGGGAAATATTTATTGTTAATCTTAAACATATAAAATGGTAGTCTATAAACAGTTTATGCTTCTTTTTAGCTATTGCAGTTCACATATGCGTAGGCGTCAGGTACAAAATGCTATATGAAGTGAAATCGTCATAACTCTTTGAGTTATTGTAGAGTTACAGACAGACGTACAGAGTTCTAGCAGCTTAAATTTACGAGTGTAGTGACAGTACCACATTCGCTTATGAGTTATGTTTTATGGCGAAGGTAATTCTAGAGAAATGCTTTTATTCGTGACACTTGCTAGGTAGTTGTTATAACAATTGTGCAAATATAATAACGAAAATATAAAATACAAGAACCTATCAATTTTAACCTGTCTATAACGTCTGCGTTGTTGTTTTTTAATGGACGCTTCCTTTTTATGGTACTAAGTGCGTGAGCTTTACCAGAACGCTATCTGAAAAACATTATATTACTATATCTGAAATACCAACTATCGATTTTTTTTACATTAAACCTAATATTGATTTATCTATGTAATTAAAGAACAGAATGTAGAGCATAAATTAAACATACTAATGCATCATTTCTCTTCATTATTTTAACTAACTAATAACATTGATCATATTCAGATATCACGTGTCGTCAAATGATATTCAAAGATTAGAACATTCTAGATTGTTTGCGCAATTTTATTTGCAATAACTATTTTCAAGTGCTCGGACACATACGGTTTTATTGTTATCATCGCGAGGTTTACAACCTATCACATGGCTTCTGAGCCAGGAATTGATGGCATCGTTAACTTGACGTTGGGATAGGGAAGTGTTTCAGGTTAATTATTAATATTTTAACGACGCTCGCTTCACAAACTTTTGTGGAGCGCTGTATTTGAATGATGTTTTAACACACATAAACTTTATCATACGAATATGTAATTATGTAATATTTGAACATTTGATTTAATTTAGATTTTTTATTTACGTACGGCATGATATGTTATGCCTATGATTTGATAGAATAATAAGTGAAGTTAAGACTTACTGATATTTAAGATTCCTAAAATATACCTAGTGTTTTTAAATAATACGTGATCATAAACAAATTAATTTAAAAAGTTAATTCTACACAACTTTAAAAAAAAAAGAAAAAAAAAACGTAATGTTTCAATATTCATAGTAAAAAAGTGTCCCTAATTTATGCTGCAATCATGAATTCATTAGCATAATATTGTAATACTGTGGCCTCTAGAGCCTAGACACGGCTCTAAAGCTTGATGGGATCGAAGATTTATACATTTTGACTAGACTGGTACTGCAGATCAGATATAAAAGCACATTACATTGGCACTGTGCTAATCTCAATCAAAATAAATACCTATATATTATGTAGTTAAAAATAAATAAAAAACACGCTTTGGAAGGTAGGCTCATGAAATTATTGTTTTGTCACCAATCCTCGATACGCTTAGATCATTTTACTTAATGATCTAAGTCGATACATATACAAACTTTGATTTAAATCTGTCTGTTTAATGTGGCTCAAAATGGAGCCTTAATGCGTCCTTTACATACAAACTAAACATACAGGTCAAGCTATTACTAAGAGCATGTTAAAATGGCTAAATGTAATGGGCTAAACTGTGTAGCAGCACAGTAACACATGAGGGGTTTTGCTTGAATGTGTATTATTTAAATTACTTATTCTTGGTTAGGTTTTACAGCAGATTATACTGAAATAAGCGGGGAAATTTAAATGCCTTTTGTATTCAATCGAAGAATCTTAACGGTTTTGTTAACAATAAACGCGCATAGCTATGCAAATATTATGTGTAGTTTTACTGATACCACCGTTAATTCAGTGATAGGGGTTTGTTGATTCTATTTGTTTACCAATTTGCTAGAGAAATTTAAATTAAGTAGGTAGATATTACTTTTTGCTAACCAATTTTTTTTGAGCCAACATTTGCTATTATTCTATGTTAATGTGGACATTTTTAAAGCTAAACTACAATCTATTACCTACATTCTTTAGTTTTCAACCGTTTAAACTATTATTGGAATGTAGATAAACAGTAGGTCTGTATGGTACATACATATCTATACTAATATTATAAAGAGGAAAACTTTGTTTGTTTGATTGTAATGAATAGGCTCATAAACTACTGGACCGATTTTAAAAATTATTTCACCATTCGAAAGCTACATTATCCACGAGTAATATAGGCTAGGTTTTATCCAGGAAATCCCACGGGAACGGGAACTATGCGGGTTTTTCTTTGAAAACGCGGGTGAAGCCGCAGGCGGAAAGCTAGTAATACATAAAGTGACGATGTTCATGACTAGACAATTAGACATACTTACCTGTTGTTAGTATAACAATCAAAATTTAACCATACACATTAAAATTTAAAACATTACTCACCAAAGGCGGTGCCGCGTCGCAATGCTACAAGTGCGCAGGCGGCGGCGAATGCCTCGCAGCGAGCGGCAGCGGTAACCATGGCGACGCGTACTCCGGCGTGATCACGCACCGCGGCATGCGGCACACGCTTGGCCGCTTGCGCGCCTGCAGCTCCAGCAGCGAGCACAGCGACCGCTCGTACAGCTGCCACTGCCGGACCACCCAGTGTGCTGCAAATACATGCAAACTTAATCCATAATTCGAAATAGCTTGGTCGATCCTCGCGAAGCAATTGCTGACTAAGGAAAACGCGTGAGCCAACATTTTGCTATTGATCATTATTGGCCGGGTCCACAATCCACATAGAGCGAGCCTCGCGAAGCAATTGCTGGCTAAAGAAATTTTTCAGACCCAGCTGCTTCACGTAGCAATGCTTCGAAAGGTTATTCGCTCTTTGAGGATCCTCCTTATACCAAAGATTGCAATAGCTTGGGTAAGGCTAGGAAAACACGTGAGTCGTAATTTTCCTCCGCCGAGGCACATCCACACAGACCGAGCTGCTTCGCGCAGTGCTTCGCGAGGCTGCTCGCTCTGTGTGAACCCACCTATTACCAAAGATTAAAACAAATCCGCGCTAATTACTAAATCCAGGGACAGTACAACTCAATCCAAATAATTAAAAATAACCACTCAATTTGCCCGGTTTATCAAGTTATTGCGAGCAGTGTGTTTCGTTGCGTTCATGTAATTTGTTACAGCTTGATTCAATTCACAGAAGTATACCCGATTGAACAATGAACATGTATTTATCTTTTTGCAAGATATAATCATCTGATGATTGATAATGATGAGCTTAACTCAGTGGTTCGGAAGTAATTAAAATACGTTTAGATCTGAAATTGTACGTGCGATTGAGTTGTAATGACACTAAATTAAGTTGAATTATGACACTCTATTTTTAATTCACAATTCGCTAGAATTGAGCAATCGCCGGGCTTTTTTTAAACATAATAAATTATATCACTTAAATATACTTTTTAAAGAAATTATTACTACTCACGGTTTACTGGTAAATGTCATTGATTTTTCATAACCTGGAATTCGTTATTTTATTCATGCTTTTCTCTTTCAATTTACATACTTTTAAATACCCTTAACATAGCACCTACATATTGTTGACGCAGAAAACATTTGAATTATTGTAATTATATTGTTGACGCAGAAAACATTTGAATTATTGTAATTAGACCATTCATTTTTTTATGAATATAATTATAACAATTACTACGCATTACGTGCGGTAGACACTCAGAAGGTTTAATTACTTTAATTCAATTGATCTTAAACTAATGAATGCCTGTTAACGTTAATTACTCATGCGATTAAATGTTTTCAAATCTATGCTGAGGAATGTTTTAACCGATCATTCAATTTCTTGGAACGATATTATACGTACATAATTATGGGTAAATGAGGTTACTAAGGACACAGTAAATATACTAACAGTATAGAAACTACAAACAAAACGTCCGAAACATCGACGAGACTCGTAAGCTGCAGTCAAAGCGTTGTTGTCAGTAACGATTGCCCTCTTCAAAAAGCGCGTAAAACGTCCTCCTTCAACGTTTGCGGCGTATCGCGTAAAGGTTACGTAATGAAAAGATTTACAAAGTAACAACCTGTTTCAATGCTGGGTTCATCGGCTTAGTTGCCTTACTGTCTGTATTCTATTGACTGTGGTAAGGCTGCTAAGGCGGTCTACGAGACTGCAACTCGATACCATGTGCCGAGACGCGACAGAATGCGAAAACGTAAGCCGCAGTCCGCACCTCCACGTGTGACGTCACGCGTCGCTGCGTATGTTTAGTTGGCCACAAAATGCACTTTTGTTAGGTTAGCTTTTTCTTATTTTGTGTGCATACATTGTAAGGCATAGTGCTTCGTGCATAATGGACATTACAGGACATTATAGAATAATTAACAACGTGTAATACTCGCATATTAATAGACTTGAATTAGCATTAGTACTAGTACCTAATGATTTCACAGCATCCTAATAGTATTTGGTGTCCAAAAAGTGATCTATTGCTACAGAATTGGACAGAACTGCTAACATCAGAATGTTTACATGCAAAACGTCAAATTTATGACAAAACTAACTACCTAGTGCAAAACTAAAACTTCAATTCAATACCCTGATGAGAGATTTAAGATACGTTTGTTCACAATAAAAAAAAATACAGCTATCTATACTGCTTCTACTTATAAAAAGTATGATACAATGTAAACTTCCCGTCTAAACGCGGATCGTATATCGCGTACGTGTCGGCTGTTGCTTAACATCTCACTGCGTTACATTGTAAAGTGTCAATCGACATGCATCAACTATTTGTTAATTTACTTTTTTTACTAGTTTTAGCTATTAACTGTATATAGGACAACCACAGACTATAAGATTTTTTCTTTATAAGTTTAAATCTTTATACTTTATACTTATATAATGGTCAATTATTTTAAATTTTCAAGACAGAAACAAAATACGAGAAAATACGTATTTGATATTAAATTGATGGAAGCGTTTTTTGATAATACTTTAAACAAAATATGTAACAATGTTCAATTGAATTAAATAAAGGTACCTGAAGCACTAATCAATGTAGGATATGGAGCAATAATTACTAATCTGTGATATGAATAATTCTAAAATCCATACTATATTAGAAAATATGGAAACGAGTAAACAAGTTCATTATAAAGAGGAATTTATGATTATCCCAGCTTCTATGCGCGAGTTTTCCGATGATTCGGAGAAAAACTTTTCAATAGAACTACGCAATAGTTTCTATATTATAGAAAATTGAAAAAATATGATCAGATGTCATAATATCATGTAATTTGTTTTAAAAAAAAGGTTATTTGATGAAAATAGTATATTGACACTTATTACAGTTCTGATTATAATTATAATTGATTATCACAAGTTTATGAAACTATTTTATTTAACAGAATACGCAATGACTTACATACCGTACACATTCACATTTGAATTATTTTCATGTAATTTGTAGATTAACATGCTGATTAACATTTTTTGCTCTTTATGCATAAAACTCGGTGTCATAATAACGGTGCTTGAATTTTGCATGATACATATATCGATTTGAATTTTGAACAACCGCAGTCCGCATTACGCATGCCTTCTTTTCGATTCATTTTCATTGTTAATTGCACTGCGTAGTACTAATATATTGTTCAATGTTTGTCACTAAGTGCTATTGACCTTGTGATGAAAAAAAGACGTGTGGCACTCGGGGACTGCCGCGGTAAAGCTATTGCATAATGCATGCTATGCCTTCAAGCCACACCTCCGCGCCCGTCGGAGTGGGGAGCGTGAGGTTTTTCGTTACTAAATTTCTGGATTCGGTCCCCGCGTTCAAGGCCCGCGATAGAAGCTATGCAATAGCTTAATAAGCCATGTTCTTTGTAACGATCTCGTGATCAGATGGAGTTTGCAAGAAGCACGTGCAACTAACACATTAGTCTATTTTTATTTGAACAGCGTTAGCTTCAACTGTGTAATTGACTGGTGATTAGCTTCGTAATGACTGTTTTCACCTCTTAATGAAACTAATAAGTTATTGTTACATTTTGATTGATGCTTATTGTGTGATGACATTAATCTTTTTATATCCTGCTAAGATAAGAATAATGTTTCTTCGGCAATTCTAATACCGCAGCCAGTAGCCACACTATGCTCCTCGTCCTGCTCCTCGTCCTGCTCATCGCGCTGCCGTTATTCGCCGCGACATTGCCCTCTGGCCACACACTGCTCTACTCGCGCGATTAATCGCGACGCTCGGCTCTTCAGTTCGCACTCGTATTGCCGGTCCTTTGACTCGCGCGCAAAAGCCGACAAAATAGGGAGCAGTGAGCAGGACGATGAGCACGACGAGTGACGTGGCCACACTATGTCTCTGCCTACTTTCCTCGTTACTTCCCATACCACTCGTCGAGTGTGTGGCCGCGGCATAAAACCTGAGTAAGTATGAATTTCAGCGCAAATGTAGGTTATTACATTTAATTAAATCATGGACTACCTACTATCTAATTTCTATTCCCGCAAAATACAATTTTTTTATTATACTATGCGTATACGCAACAATGTCAATTACAAAAGGCGCCGACCGAATCGTGCAAGCTAAATGGCCAATGGCTATCGCAAAATGTGATTGCAACGTAACCATTTACAAATGTTACTTTGTTGTTGTCTGGGTACCGTGAATCTGTTTGTATACCGTCGCCGTAGCGGTACATTGTAATTACGCCGGGTTGCACGTCCCGCGATTATACTAAACACCCCTCATGAGGCATGCCCCGGGAGGAAACTAATGAGATGATAGGCCATAATTCAAAATCGTGCCTCACTCCCGAATAGTAATGAAAGGCCTGCGCGAATCAAACTCAAATGAAATATCAGGTGTCAATTTATGAGCTCCGTGCCTGGTAGCAGTGGGTTTTTGTCTTGTTTTCATTGTGTTGGAGAGTCAAATTTATGGGTTAATTTAATAATCGTTCATTCAGTAGTTTTGGAACATTGTTTTTTACAATTTAGTATGCCTGTCTACATGTAGAACTTTGATTATTTTAGAAATTAGATAGGTACCTAAACTGAAAGTGGAAATGTTTAAGAAACAATTCTTTAAATTAAATCAAAATTTAAATACGAATATAAGTAAGACAAAAAGTAAAGCTCCTTCTTATTCCTTTTGTTCTATTAAAAAAATAATTAATAAATTAGCTACGCATTACCACGGTAAACAGCTGTATTATAAGTTTGTACGACAAAAAAGTATAGTACCTACTTATTCCTTTTGTTCTATTAAAAAAATAATTATTAAATTAGCTACGCATAACAATACAAATAAATATAAGTGTATAGTTATAGGTAAACCAGAATCTGATGGCAATTAGGGAAATCAAAATTTTGAGTGTGCAACCCTAGGGAAAATGGACTGAACGATCTTGATACTGCTTATTTTTTATTTTGTTCTCGATATCATTAGTCACATTACATAAGTGGACAATACTGTACTTAATAATGATATATATCCACTTAATATTATGTAGATACATACTTACACATATTACTTTTATATAGGTAACTAATACATATTATTATTTACACATACCTATATTTGTATATTCATTATCATTATGCCATGTGAAAATATGGATGTAATGATAATGCAGATCAAAACTAGATTGTTCATAATTTTTTATAAAATGAAATAAAAATAAAGTAAAACTATGTTTATTTTCGTAAGTATTAACAGGTACACACATTATAAAATTCACTTGGACAGCTTGGACTTGACTGTGGACATGACGAATAGCCGTATTGGAAACTCCTGTAATAAGTTTTCATAAAATTAATAATTATATTGTAATCAACAAACAATATTATAGTTACCTACTTATAATAATTTTAATTTAAAGTATCAAAACGGGTAAGTCCAATTTACCAATAAAATCTTCAAAATTGAAAAATGTGATGTGTTTGACCCTTCTTTACATTATAAACAACGCGCGCGCGCGCGCGATCGCGGCTTTCTTGACAGTTTCTAAGGTTTTTTAGACAAAATCCTAAAAATTATTCATCAACTGCGAAGAAACAAATAATTTGACAACCAATTTGATAGGTGTCCAATAAAGTTGCCACATGAAAATCTTTTATTTCTTGAATATAAATATGCCATCAGATTCTGGTAGACCTATAACACAATATACAGATACATACAGTAAGGAAACTTCATACAAAACGTCCGAAATGGCTCACGCACACAAGCAAGCGTGTTTACGAGTATCCTAAGGGTATTGAGGGGATCGATAGTAGCGGGTGACACATCCACAGATTTTGAATGACAAAGATAAATATATAAAAAAGTCTGTAAAGTGATGTCAAGGATACACTTCACATTTAATAAATATCGATTGTTTCAGTTTGTAGCCCTTTCAATAAATATATTTGTAAATACCGTATCTGACTACAAGTTAAAAAGAGACTATTTTTTAATTTCTATAGATATGGCAGCATGAGTTTTAAATTATGTTGACATATTTTCTACCAAAATTATAGCTACAAATAGTCACTATTAGGAGTCCAGTCTGTTTAAAGAACGCATCTATTTTTTAACGCAATCTAGAAGAGCACAAAAATCTAAAAAAATGGAAACCTTAAAAGAATCATGTTTAAATTTATGTGCATAATTACGTAAATATTAGGAAAAAAAAAGATAGATATTATAATATTATTGTATTTTTATCGATACGTGACGTCACCACTTTGTCAAGCACTAAGGGCGGCTTGCGCATCGTCGTTAAATACAGTTTAAGAGCGACGTAAACGCATTTAGTCTGCTAATTATAATTAGCGTCTTGCACAACAAAAATTTAGGCACTAATCACGTTTAACGAACTGTCAAAGTTAAATACCCAAAGATGGCTATTTAGCGTCGCTAAATACGTTTAGTAGTCAATCGCGCGTCATCACTTTGAGGTTATAGAAGTTTACTATTATTTTATAAAAGATTGACTTTCCTACGATTTTATTATATGTATAGATTTAAGAGTTCGGTAGGAAGTTTGTAAGATGGATTTGTGGGAATTGTATTCTGACGACAATATCTGTCTATCGGCAATATCTGTTCTTCTTTTGTAAAATTAGGCCCCCGGGCCCTAGAAGAAACACTTTTGTTTGCCATGGTAATTATCACTGAACTCAAAACTAAAACAATAATATCAATAAAAAAATACCACGAGAAATAGCACGAGAACACTTCACAAATCACAACAAACTTTGTGTGACTTGACACTTGACAGCTCGGTTGACTTCATGTGACAGTTGAAAGCTCGTCGGTCCATTTCACGAATTTTTTTTTTAAGAAATGCAACCATTTTGCTCTAAGTCAAGTGTACAACGCACGAAAACGTAAAAAGGAACGCAAGAAACTGCTTTACCGACTCCCTAACTACGATTAGTTAAATTACCATCCAAACGGACATGGGCAAGACCTTTTTAATTGTATTTAGGCTAAACATATTTAGCAATATAAACGCATTTAACTAAATTCTGTTTAAACCAAATGTTGCACAAGCCGCCCTTAGCCTGTCAAACTATTTTCTTTTTCATCCTAAAACAAAAAGTTGGAGGTTCTATGCTCGTATAATAATAATTTTAATTTATTTTTGCATATTTTGTGTTTTATTTATTTTAATTTATCGTTTTAAAAATAATTTATTTTATCGTTTTAAATTTAATTTAATTTATCGTTTTAAAAATAATTTAGTAGGTATACCTACATACAAGTATTGTAAATTCTGGTTTAAATAATTTTTGAATATTTGTATAATACAAAATATCAAGCATTATAAATAATTTAGGTACATTAAATAGCCTTCGGCGTCCATAACAAAACAAGATTTCGAAATAAAGCACTGATAAAAACATATTTACTTTACAAGGTGTATTAATTCGGATTGTTTCTTCTTGTAAATTCATATTTAGGCTACACCATTTTTGTATTTTAACGGGTTTTAATCTCAAAATTACCACAAAATCAACTGTGAAAAAAAAGCAAACAGAAATATACAGGCCGAATTGATAACCTCCTCCTTTATTTTTGAAGTCGGTTAAATATCAAAAAGGTAACAGCCCTATAGCTATAACAGTGCTTACGTCATAATTTCATCGCAGGGGCTTAGTTTCCTAACTGTATGTACGTATATATCTGTCAACTGTGCCTATAATTATGTCATCCACTTCATTTGTATAGGGGTCAAATCTTAAAAAAACTCTTGACCTATATTTGATAATGTAGTACCCTCGTACTTTCAAACTTTTTTCTTATTTAATTGCATCAAAATTGGCTCAATTTCTACACGATATGATAGCGTAACAGGCGGAAAAAGTCATGTAATTTTTTAATTCTATAGTATCGATAATCATTAAACGATTACGTTTTGATTGCAGTAAACTTTTCCTAAGATTAACATCGAGTTAGGAAGATATCGATTGGAGTAATTATACTATGTATCGATACAAAATATATTTGTATTAAATATGTTGTAGATTTCTCTCTATGTGCACTGGATTTGGAGACAAAAGTTTATTTACTATAATTAATTATACTATTTCTTTCTGAAACTTGACATCAGGAGACAGGAATAGAAACTTGTAGGTATGTGGAATAAGTTTCACGTCAGAATCTACATCCATCACACAATCTATTTATCCAAATGAAATAAAATTTATTTGACGTCGTACCTATTTAAATAATAACGTGTGTGCAAAATGTGACCATAAATTTTGCTATTGAAATAAATATAAAATTTATAAGCATTTACCGCGTTATAAGGGTTTATCTATACTCGATCTATGTTTATCTATGCTTGATATTTGCGGCGTTAGCAAAAACTTTAACCTATTCAGTGTACGTGCTTTCAATACTTTTATTTTATTATTCTTGATTTATGAGCATTTTTCAGACAAGTGCTTTCAATTTATCGGTTTAATCTTCATGTTTGAATAATTCATGTTTTCAAAGTCAAAAGATATACCTATTACCTAGCCTAGTTCTTATCTGTCTGTCTAGTAGTTATTTAATATTTATAGTTTTATACTTTTTAAAATGCGTCGACCATGTTAAAAATAGATTATATTTTTATATCCTGTGCCATCTATGATATATAAAAAAGCTAGATACGTTACCCGCTCTCTATTTTGGCAAGAAAAAACTCAGGTAAGTGCCCGAGTTTCACTTAGTCACGCACCATTCAGCGTCGTGGCTGGACGTTCTTTTTATATTTTAATCGGCAGTTGTTATTACGAAGTACATGAGTGAGACATGTATTATGTCTCGTGCGTGAGAGTGAAAGAGAGAACAACTGTATTGGTGATAATGCGTTAGTAAGTAGGTATGTATTAATTACGCTGTTTTTTAGTGCAATGATGTTGGCGTATGCCGCGTCTACTAGTATAATAGGTCATTGTGTGCCATAGGATTATATCCATAGAATGAGGAAGTCTACTACAACATAAAGGACACTTGACGTAATAAGCTCTAGTTGACAAGGTAGCGTTTTAACAGCTTGTCTAGACTCTAGACACTGTACTGCGTAAGAAATGTAAGGCCTAGACAAGCTTTGATTAATCTTGTAAGTTGTAACAATAACAATAATATTATAAGTATTATATAATATGTATTATACCGAATAGGTATTGTTTTTAGTGTTAGGTACTTAAATTTTTGACAAATAGGTGAAATAAAGTTTCTGAAGAGGACTTAAATTTTGTCTACGAGTTAGGTATCTTCCCGCTTCCGAGATCTGATTTGAATTATTTGTGAATTTAGGTACAACACGAATTTAACACACATCTTTGCTATTCACTTTAATATGCAGAAATAATCTTTTGCAGTCCTACAATAATAGTCGGATTAGTCCTACAATAATGTTCGTTAGATTTGAGAAAGTATCAATACGCTATCAAATCTGACAATTTCTTGCTAAAACAGTATTGCGGGTTGCTACTTACATGTGTGCAATAAGCGATGTGTGAAATGTATTGAATTGCCAACTTATCTATACCAACCACGCGCCGCACTATGTATGCTGATACAATCGTCTGACCAACATACGTTGACCCCTCTCGCTCTCCTCACGAGTCTATCTTCACCCACTATTCTATGAGATAAGGAACCCCGGCAGATCAATCATTCTGGTCATGTTGCGATTGAGCCAAGACACGCTATATTATTACAAAAGATTTATTACATAGTAATTTTACGCTTCCGTTGAGTGTTGTGAGGTAAAATTAAAACAGATCGATAGAAATTAGACGAATGAAGTTTATTTAAAGATGTAAGTAAGAGGGTTTTTTATTTAGTTCTGAAGTCGAAGACGACGAATGCACTTTGATAAAGGATGTTTAAAACGCTAATTGTTTTACAATAATTAAAAACATATTCACACTTACATAATGAATTAAATAATAAAGCAAGATTTATGTTTTTAATATGTAAATAATAATAACATGTTATGCAGAAGATATGTTATTAGAAGCGCGGGAAATGATATCGATA